>PITA01013692.1:0-56507 GCA_004023965.1 Spilogale gracilis | reverse complement strand
AACCCACAGCGAATATCATCCTCAATGGGGAAAAACTGACAGCCTTTCCTCTGAGATCAGGAACAAGGCAAGGATGCCCACTCTCACCACTACTGTTCAACATAGTGTTAGAAGTCCTAGCAACAGCAATCAGGCAACAGAAAGAAATAAAAGGTATCCAGCTTGGCAAAGAGGAAGTCAAACTCTCGCTCTTTGCAGACTACATGATACTCTGTGTGGAAAACCCAAAAGACTCTACCCTCAAACTACTAGAACTCATACAATAATTTGGTAATGTGGCAGGATACAAAATCAATGCGCAGAAATCAGTTGCATTCTTATATACTAACAACAAAAAAATAGAAAGGGAAATCAGAGAATCGATTCCATTTACTGTAGCACCAAAAACTATAAGATACTTAGGAATAAACCTAACCAAAGAAGTCAAGGTTCTGTACTCGAGGGACTACAGAACACTCATGAAAGAAATTGAAGAAGACACAGAAAGATGGAAGAGCATTCCATGCTCATGGATCGGAAGAATAAACATTGTCAAAATGTCTATACTGCCCAGAGCAAACTACACTTTCAATGCCATTCTGATCAAAATTCCACCAACATTCTTCAAAACGTTGGAACAAACAATCCTAAAATTTATATGGATCCAAAAAAGACCCCGATCGCTAAGGAGTTGCTGAAGAAGAAAAGCAAAGCTGGGGGCATCTCATTACCTGACTTCAGGCTTTATTACCAAGCTGTGATTAACAAGACAGCATGGTATTGGCACAAAAACAGAGAAATAGACCAATGGAACAGAGTGGAGAGCCCACATATGGACCCACAAATCTATGGTCAAATCATCTTTGACAAAGCAGGAAAAAATATCCAGTGGAGAAAGGACAGTCTCTTTGGACAGCTACATATAGAAGAATGAAACTAGACCATTCTCTTACACCACACACAAAGGCAAACTTGAAATGGATGAAAGACCTCAACGTGAGGCAGGAATCCATCAAAATCCTGGAAGAGAACATAGGCAGTAACCTCTTTGACATTGGCCACAGCAACTTCTTTCAAGAGACGTCTCCAAAGGCAAAGGAGACAAAAGCGAAAATGAACTTCTGGGACTTCATCAAAATAAAATTAAATTCTTTATATGAATGAAATCATATGGTATTTGTCTCTCTTACTGACTTATTTTATTTAGCATAAATACTGTGTAGCTCCATCCATGTTGTTGCAAATGGCAAGTTTCCATTCTTTTTTATGGATGAATAGTATATTGCATTGTATTTGTGTCTATTCATCTATTTCACACTTCTTTATCCACTCAAAACATCTGCTAAAAACATCAGTGTGAATGTATCCCTTTGAATCAGTGTTTTTGTATCTTTTGGGTAAATACCTAGTAGTGCAATTGCTGGGTCATACGCTACTTATTTTTAACTGTTTGAGGAACTTCCATACTGTTCTCCACACTGACTACACCAGTTTGCGCTCCTCTCCGCCAAAAATGTAAAGGGTTCTCCTTTCTCCACGTCCTCACCAATATCTGTTGTTTCCTGTGTTGTTAATTTTTGCTATTTTGACAGGTGTGAGGTGATATCTCATTGTAGTTTTCATTTGTGTTTCCCTGATGATGAGTGATGTTGAGCATTTTTCATGCGTCTATTAGCCATTTTTATGTCTTATTCGGAAAAATGTCTTTTCATATCTTCTGCCCATTTCTTACCTGCGTTATTTATTTTTTAGGTGTTGAGTTTGTAAATTCTTTGTAGATTTTAGAAACTAACCCTTTATCAGATATGTCTTTTGCAACTATCTTCTCCCACTCCAAATGCTGCCTTTTAGTTTTGTTGATCATTTCATTCACTGTGCAGAAGATTTTTATCTTGATAAAGTCTCAATATTTCATTTTTGGTTTTGTTTCTCTTGCCTTTGGGAATGTGTCTAGCAAGAAGTTGCTGCTTCCTAGGTCAAAGAGGTTGCTGCCTGTGGTCTTTAGGATTTTGATGGTTTTCTTTCTCACATTTAGGTTTTTCATCCATTTTGAATTTATTTTTGTGTGTGGTGTAAGAAAATGGTCAAGTTTCATTCTTTTGCATGTGCTATTCAGCTTTTCCCAGCACCATTTGTTGAAGAGACTGCCTTTTTTCCATTGGATACTCAACTTTGTTGAAGATAAATTGACCATTCATTTCTTGGTTTTCTCTTCAGTCCACTTGATCTCTGTATATTTTTGTGCCAGTACCATACTGTTTTGATGACAACAGCTTTGCAATATAACTTGAAGTCTAAAATTGTAATGCCTTTGGCTTGGCTTTTCTTTTTAAAGATTGCTTTGGCTTTTTAGGATATTTTGTGGTTCCATTCAAATTTTAGGGTTGTTGTAGCTATGTGAAAAATGCTGGTGTTATTATGATAAAGAGTGCTTAAATGTGTAGATTGCTTTGGGTAGTATAGACATTTTAACAATATTTCTTCTTTTTTTTTTTTTAAGATTTTATTTATTTGACAGAGAGAAACACAGCCAGAGAGGGAACACAAGCAGGGGGAGTGAGAGAGGGAGAAGCAGGCTTCCTGCCGAGCAAGGAGACCAATGTAGGACTCGATCCTGGGTCTCCGGGATCATGCCCTGAGCCAAAGGCAGTCGCTTAACCAACTGAGCCACCCAGGTGCCCCAATATTTTTGTTTTATAGCTTTTAGAGAAGAGATCTCTTATTGCTTAGTAAAAGATGAGATTCTTAGGAAACTTATGATTTTTTTTTGGCAATAAATGAGACTGATTCCTAGATTTTTCTTTTTGCTGCTTTATTATTGGTTTATAGAAATGCAACACATTCCTGTATGTTGACTTGGTAGCCTATGAGTCTACTGAATTGGTGTATTGGTTGTAGCAGGTTTTTTTTTTTTTTGTGGAGTCTTTTGGGTATGCTGTACAGAGTGTAGTGTCATCTTCAAATAGTAAAAGTTTGACTTCTTCCTTGCTGATTGGATGCCTACTATAATATATTTCTTATAATAAGTTATTTCAGACTTATTGCTAGTTCTTAGTACAGACAAAATCTTGAAATTAGCATGTAACATGATTTCCATAAGAATGAACTGAATGAATATCCATAATTACTCTTAAAATAGTAATTCTCAACCCAGGATGACTGTGTCACTTAGGGGACATTTGGTAATGTCTAGAGATATTTTTAGTTATCTCGATGTACTGGTTGAGCTTGGCTGCTAAATCTATTGGGTATAGGTCAGACATACTGCCAAAAATCCACAACATATCAGACCCACAGAGAGACTTATATTCCCCAAAATGTAGTGCTGGGTTTGGTTGACAAACCCTGCCTTACATAAGTTGATTACCTTCCTATGTTTTGCAAATCATACTATACTTTCAAAACAAAAGATTTGACTGCTGTATTTATTTCCTTCCTATATGTCATAGGTTTCAGTTTATTTTTAACACTTATAGCCTGTTTTTTTTGTTTTTTTGTTTGTTTGTTTGGAAAATTTTGTGATTTTGGTGTACTTTGGAAACAGCTGAACTTCTGTTGCTTATATATTTTTGCTTTTAAAACACTTTGGAAACTATTTTTATATTTTGTTGTGCTCACTAAGACTTCCTGCACTCATTTATTTTACCGTTTATTGAAAGGAACAGGCAATAGTGTACTAAATACTATTTATACAGAGGTAGGGGATGTTATAGGGTCCTGTGGGAAAGTAATTAACTTATAGATAATGTCTATGAAGAAATGTTTTATTTTTAATATTCAATTTTTATACATTTTGTTAAATATTTTTGTTTCATTTCACTTGTGAGATGTTATGTAAAATACAAAATAGAAGTAGATATAAGAGGAATGTGGACATATTTCTGATCTCAGGGGAATGCTCTTAATATATTGTATTATCTCCAATGTGTCCTGTAGTGTTTGCATAAATGCTACTTATCAGAATAAGTTCCCTTCCATCTTATTTCTCTAGGGGTGCTGTAACAAATTGCCACAAATTTTGTGGCTTAGAAATCAAGGAATTTATTTTCTGAACATTCTGGAAGATAGAAATCTCAAATCAAGGTTTTGACAGGTCCATATTCCCCTGAAGGCTCTAGGGGAGATTATTTTTTTTGCTTTTTCCATCTCTTGGGGACTCCTGGCATTTGTTGGCCTGTGACAATATTATTCGAGTCTCTGCTTCTGTCTTCACATAGCTTCCTTCCTGTGTCTCTTTGCATCCTTTTCTGTGTCTTATAAGGATACCTGTTGGATTTATGTCCATCCTAGTTCAGTGTGATGTTATCCTGATCTTTACCATGATTATGTCTACAAAAACTCTGTTTCCAAGTTAGATCACATTCTGATGTTCTGGATGGACATGAATTTTGTGGGGACACTATTCAACCTAGTACACCTTTTTTGCCTTGTTTGCTAAGACTTTTGCTATGAGATTTATTGAGAATGGGTATTGGATTTCATAGAATGCCTTTTCTATATCTATAAAACTGTTAGTGTGATTTTTTTCCCTTCATATGCCTGATGTGGTGAATTCCTTTGATTGATCTCCAAATGTTAAAACAACCTTACATTCTGAGATAAAATTAACTTACCCTGGTGTTTTTCTTACATATATCAGTGTTTCTATTTTGTTATTACCTTTTAGATTTTTATACCTGTGTTGAAGAGATATGCAAATTGGCTTATTATTTTCCTTTCTTATAATGTTATTGTCCTTTTGAATACTCTGGTTATTGGAAGTAAAGCTTATTACCTTGTCAATAACCATTCTGTTTCATAGTCAAGAAAAAAGGATGGAGTGGGAAGAGACACAGAGAGAGGGAGGTATAGGAAAGGAGAAGGGAATGAAAGGGAGTAACAGGGAGAAATGACTTGGTCAACTCTCCTTGAGAACATGGTAACTGTTTCTCCTCCTAGTGGTCTTCTATTAGAAGATAGAAAATGGAGTGTTAGCAAGGTATACCTTGTCATTTTAGTTTGTTCACGGTAAATGACCCTGGAGTTTATGTTTTAGTAGACAGAACATACAACAAAATATTAATATTTAGTCTGTGCATATTGGAATATAAAAAGGAGATATGACATGACCAAAATACCTCCCTTTTTGTAAGTGATATCCCTCTTGTACCATTGGAGACTTAATCTGTTATATCTGGGCTAGGTAACGTCCTCATGCAACAAGAGAGAACCTGCTGTTGGCACTCTCAGACATCTTCTTCACTTGTGTCTTGCAGTTACATGTATCCTTGAATTATTAGAAAAGTTTGTAACTGAGTAAGAACTCTGATAGTTCTGTCTTTGGTATGACAGGCCCTTTATTTTATCTCAGACAGATAGAGTGTTTCACATTTTAAAATATATATTTCTAGAAGAAATTTAGAATACTTTTTCTTATTATTCTTTTGGAGAATTCCCTAGTGGAATTGTTTTTCTTTTTCATTGGAGTGGAATGTGTCAGTCTGTTTTCAACGAGTAGAGTGAAATTACACAATTTATTTGAACAACTAGAATTGAATTTAAAAAATCATTAGGTGTGATGTGTTCAACAGGTAATTAAAAGGATAAGTGGTTGTACTCTCCTCAGCTAATCTAATGCTTGCAGAGTGGACCCATGAATGAGGGCAACATCATGGTAGAAAGGAAAGCTGTGTATAGGCTCTACAGAGTGAGCTGTTATGAGTCTTTGCTAGTTACTTCCACTATAGACTGTTTGACCTGTCAACAGTACAGGGAGATCCTTGAAATGGTACCATGTTTTAAGGACTGAAATCAATCAGTTGAGAGTAGTTACTGACACTGAACCCTTTCTAATCTGGAAGAGAGAGAGATTTATCCTTATGGGGATTCATTTATGTATTTCAAGTATTTATTATTTTTCCTACTTTGAGTGTTCGGCCTGCACCACTATCCCAGTGTTCACAGTGTCTGATTTCCACTATGAAATCTTGCATAATATTTCCTTAGACCAAGACTACCCCTTTTGTCTAAGAAAGTACACGAAAGCATGCAGAACTAAGGAACCCACTTTTCCTTTCTATATTGCACTATTGGGAGCTGTTGATCTGATAGAACAGCCTCTAAAGTTACAATTGAAACACCAGCTTGAAGGTGACACTATGCAGATTTGGGGGTCTGTGCTTTAAGATATATGCTTTGACTAGTGACCTTTAGATGCTGCTGTGTCCTCTGTGGATAAAATATATAGGTTTTGTAACCAAGGGGGCAGAGAAAACAGTAATGTCTCCTATCAGATCTCAGTGAAGTTCATGTGCAGTTTCTGTTTTCCACTCTCAAATTTTATGTTTTGTTGTTTGGGGGAGAATGCTTTTTTTTGTGAGACACAGTGTGGGTTATAATAAACCTAAAATATTCACCTGCTTTCTGTCATTTGGGGTTCCTCATACTGGAAGACCAGCATTCAGATTAACTTACCTCATTTTTATCCCACATTGGATAAATACCAGGTTGCTGCTTCTCAGTGGGTGGTACAGTGAAGAGTTTGTCTAACACCAGGGATCCACTGAGGCATGGCTTGTTGGCTCCATGATGGATGATAACTGTAGAGGATGGATAACCGTGATGGATGATAACTGTAGCAACAAGTAGATTGGCAAGAACACTTTCACCAGACCTCAGACTGCTCATGAAAAACTGGCTCACCTCAGCAGGCAAGTGACATAGATCATCAGAAGAACTGCCTGAGCATAGGGGGATTTAGAATGGGTGATAGAGGAAAATAGGACTATCAACTATGAACAACCGTGCTGCTGTCACTTGTCACTCCTGTTTTAAGTCTTCCTTGTGTGAAAGTTAAAATAGCCATCACTTTGAAGAATCTATGACAGGATAAGGTAAAGGTGAACTGAGTTCTTTAAAAAGTGGTATGTTCTGTGGCATGTCTTGTTTCCAGACAAGGTGATGTTTCTGTACTTCAGGTACCTGAATGTCTACCTGATGGTTTTTCCTCTGGCTTCCTATAATGCACAGTGCTCTGTGTGGGAACGACTGGGCATGCTAAGGAGTTAGTACACCCTTTAAAAATGAAAGCATATTCCAGCAGGGTGGAGTTAAGTTGGCAGAGGAATAGGGGACCCTGAGTTTGCCTGGTCCCTCCAATACAGCTATATAGTTATCAAATCATTCTGAACACCTGTGAAATCGACTGGAGCGCTGAGGAAAATGCTGCAATTCTGTAAGCAGAAAAGTGACCACTTTTTGGAAGGTAGGAGATGCAGAGACTTGAGTCTGGTGCTCAAGTGGTGAAGTGAGATGGAATTCCTGGTGTGACAGTGTGGTCTCAGGATGCCTGGGTTTACAGAAGAGTGGGGGTGACTGAGTGAGGCAGAATTCCCAGGTAGAAGAACAGGGAAGCTGGCTGAAAACAGCAGGTCCAGGTGCCGGCTTCTGCTTGGTGTTGCCATAAACTGCAAACTGCTGCAGGGTGTGTGACTGCTTTTCAGGCAGGGGTCCAGCAGAAGGCAAAGCAGAACAAGACTCTCCTCCTTTGATGAAGTCTTAGGTAGTTCATTTTTGCTTTTATTTCCCTTGCCTTTGGAGATGAATCTAGCAAGAAGTTGCTATGGCCCAGGTCAAAGAGGTTACTGCCTATGTTCTCCTCTGGGATTTTGATTATTCTTGTCTCACATGTAGATCTTTTAACCACTTTGAGTTTATTTTTGTGTGTCAAGTAAGAAGGTGGTCCAGTTTTATTCTGCATATGGCTGTCCAATTTTTTATGCATCATTTGTTGAAGAGACTGTCTTTTTTCCATTGGATATTCTTTTCTGCTTTGTTGAGGATCAGTTCAGCATAAAGTTGAGGGTCCACTTCTGGGTTCTCTATTCTGTTCCACTGATCCATTTTTGTGCCAATACCATATTGTCTTGATGATTACAGCTTTGCAATACAGGTTGTAGCCAGAACTGTGATGCCTCTAGCTTTGTTTTTGTTTTTCAATTACTTTGGCTATTATGGATTTTTCTGGTTCCATACAAATGTTCAGATTGTGTGTTCCAGCACTGTGAAAAATGCTGGTGTTATTTTGATAGGGATTGCCTTGAATGTGCAGAATGCTTTGAGTAGCATAGATATTTTAATAAAATCTGTTCTTCCAGTTCATGAGCATGGAATGCCTTTCCATTTCTTTGTGTCTTCCTCAAGTCCTTTCATAAGTATTCTATAGTTTTCACAGTACAGATCCTTTAACTCTTTGGTTATATTTATTGCTAGGTATCTTTGGTTTTTGGTGCAATTGTAAATGGGATTGATTCCTTGATTTCTTTTCCTTTTGCCTCTTTTTTAGTATATAGAAATGCAACTGACTTCTATGCCTTGATTTCATCCTCTGCCACTTTGCTGAACTTGTTATTATGTTATTATTGACTATATTCCCTTTATGTCTCTGTCACTTAGTTATTTTATAATTGGAAGTTTGTACCCCTTAATCATCTTTGTTCATTGTGCCCATCCTTCAACCCACTTCTCCTCTGGCAACACCAGTGTATTCTCTGTATTTAAGAGTCTTTTTTTTAGTTTGTGTATGTTCACTTGTTTTGTTGTTTAGATTCCACATTTTTTTTTTTTTGGTTTTGAGTAGCATAAGTTCTTTATATATTAGGTTATATCATTAGCAAATATCTGATTTAGCAGATTGCTTTTTTCTTAATTTTTTAAAAATATCAGTTAGTTAACATACAGTATAATACTAGTTCAGATGTATAATATAGTTATTCAGCACTTCCATACAACACCCATGGCTCATCACAATGGGTGCCCTCCTTAATCCCCACCACCTATTTCACCCATCCCCCACCCACCTCCATTCTAGTAACTATCAGTTTGTTCCCTATAGTTAAGAGTCTGTTTCTTGGGGCGCCTGGGTGGCTCAGTTGGTTAGGAGACTGCCTTTGGCTCAGGTCATGATCCTGGAGACCCAGGATCAAGCCCCACATCAGGCTCCCTGCTCAGCGGGAAGCCTGCTTCTCCCTCTCTCACTCCCCCTGCTTGTGTTCCCTCTCTGGCTGTGTTTCTCTCTGTCAAATAAATAAAATCTTAAATAAAAAAAAAAGTCTGTTTCTTGATTTGCTCTTTTTCTCTTTTTTCCCCCTTTGCTCATTTTTTTTTTAATTCTACGTAAGAGTGAAGTCATATGATATTTGTCTTTCTCTGATTGACTGATTTTGCACAACATAATACTCTTTAGTTCTATCCATGTCACTGCAAATGGCAATATTTTTATGGCTGAGTAATATTCCATTGTGCATGTATATCTATATCTATATCTATATCTATATCTATATCTATATCTATATCTATATCTAATCTATATCTATATCATCTATATCTATATCTATCTATATCTATATCATCTATACCTATACCTATACCTATACCTATACCTATATCTATATCTATATCCATATCCATATCCATATCCATATCCATATCCATATCCATATCTATATCTATATCTATATCTATATCTATATCTATATCTATATCTAATCACATCTTTATCCATTCATCAGTCCATGGGCACTAGGGTTACTTCCATCATTTGGCTATTGTAGAGAATGCTGATATAGATATTGGGGTATATGTATCCTTCTGAATTAGTATTTTTGTATTTTTTGGGTAAATACCCAGTAGGATTTTTCAGCACCTCAGTTCCAGTGACAGGTCTCATTTCACAAGTGGACCAGAGCACACCTAATTAAAAGTGGCTGTATTCAGGCCAGGGACCAACAACCTCCCTCTGTAGGGAAGATAAACTGACCTGAAGTACAGAGCAGCCAAAACAGACAGCAGAGTGCATGAAGCACACACCGGGACACTCTCTGAAGCAGCAGGCCCTGGGTATTACATGACTTCTTCATAAGGCCATTACTTTCAGAAACGGGAGACATAAGTGCTTTTCTTTTATTTTCTTTTTTTCCCATTTTTTATTGTTACTTAAATTTTTTTTCAGTGTTCCAAGATTCATTGCCCATTCCCCACACCCACTGCTCCATGCAATAGGTGCCCTCAGTACCCACCACCAAGCTCTCCCATCCCCTCACCCCCTTCCCTCCAAGTCCCTCAGTTTGTTTCTGTGTCCAAAGTCTCTGTTGTTTTCTTTCTCTCCCTGAATTACCCTACTTCCTATTTCCTTTCCTTCTCCTACTGTCCTCTATATTACTCCTTATGCACCACACGTAAGTGAAACCATGTGATACTTGACTTTCTCTACTTGGCTTATTTCACTCAGCATAATCTCTTTCAATCCAGTCCATGTTGCTACAAAAGTTGGATATTCATCCTTTCTGATGGAGGCATAGTATTCCATTGTATATATGTACCACATCTTCTTTATCCATTCATCTGTTCATGGGCACCTTGGCTCTTTCCACAGTTTGGCGATTGTGGCCATTGCTGCAAGGAACATTGGGGTACTTGTGGCCCTTCTTTTCACTACATCTGTATCTTTGGGGTAAATGCCCAGTAGTGCAATTGCAGGGTCATAGGGTAGCTCTATTTTTAATTTTTTAAGGAATCTCCACACTGTTTTCCAAAATTGCTGCACCAGCTTGCATTCCCACCAACAGTGTAAGAGAGTTCCCTTTTCTCCACAGCCTCTCCAACACTTGTTGTTTCCCGACTTGTTAATTTTGGCCATTCTGAGTGGTGTAAGGTGGTATCTCAGTGTGGTTTTAATTTGAATTTCCCTGATAGCTAGTGACTCTGAACATTTTTTCATGTGTCTGTTAGCCATTTGTATATATTCTGTGGAGTAGTGCCTCTTCAGGTCTCTTGCCCATTTTTTGATGTGTTCATCTTCTTTTTGCATGTTGAGTTTGAGTAGTTCTTTATAGATCTTGGATACCAGCCCTTTGTCTATAGTGTCATTTGCAAATATCCTCTCCCATTCTGTGGGTTGCCTCTTTGTTTTGTTGACTGTTTCCTTTGCTGTACAGAAGCTTTTTATTTTGATGAAGTCCCAGAAGTTCATTTTCACTTTTGTCTCCTTTGCCTTTGGAGATGTGTCTTGAAAGAAGTTGCTGTGGCCGATGTCAAAGAGGTTACTGCCTATGTTCTCTTCCAGGATCTTGATGGATTCCTGCCTCATGTTGAGGTCTTTCTTCCATTTTGAGTTTGCCTTTGTGTATGGTGTAGGAGAATGGTCTAGTTTAAATTCTTCTATATGTAGCTGTCTAATTTTCCCAGCACCTAGCAACAGCAATCAGACAACAGAAAGAAATAAAAGGTATCTAGCTTGGCAAAGAAGAAGTCAAACTCTCTCTCTTTGCAGATGACATGATACTCTATGTGGAAAATCCAAAAGACTCTACCCCAAACTACTAGAACTCATACAACAATTCGGTAAGGTGGCAGGATACAAAATCAATACAGAGAAATCAGTTGCATTCTTATACACTAACAACAAAAAAATAGAAAGGGAAATCAGAGAATCGATTCCATATACTATAGCACCAAAAACTATAAGATACTTAGGAATAAACCAAACCAAAGAAGTCAAGGTTCTGTACTCGAGGAACTACAGAACACTCATGAAAGAAATTGAAGAAGACACAAAAAGATGGAAGAGCATTCCATGCTCATGGATCGGAAGAATAAACATTTTCAAAATGTCTATACTGCCCAGAGCAATCTATACTTTCAATGCCATTCTGATCAAAATTCCACCAACATTCTTCAAAGTGTTGGAACAAACAATCCTAAAATTTATGTGGAACCAAAAAGACCCTGAATCACTAAGGAATTGCTGAAAAAGAAAAACAAAGCTGGGGGCATCTAGTTACCTGACTTCAGGCTTTATTACCAAGCTGTGATTACCAAGACAACATGGTACTGGCACAAAAACAGAAATAGACCAATGGAACAGAGTAGAGAGTCCAGATATGGACCCACAAATCTATGGTCAAATCATCTTCGACAAAGCAGGAAAAAATGTCCAGTGGAAAAAAGACAGTCTCTTTATAAGTGCTTTTCTAACATAGAGAAGAAGATAGAGACTTACACAAAATGCAAAGACAGAGAAATTCATCTCAAATGAAAGGACAAGATAAGGCCATGGCCAGAGATCTAAGTGAAACAGATATAAGTAACATGCCGGATGGAGAATTTAAAGCAACAGTCATAAGGATACTCATTGGACTTGAGAAAGGAATAGAAGAATGAGGGAGACCATTACCACAGAGATGAAAGAGGTAAAAAGAATCAATCAGAGATGAAAAATGCAATAAGCGAGATTGGAAATAGGCTTGCTCTTATGACAATCTAGAAGAAGAAAATGCATGGATTAGTGACCTAGAAGCCAAAATAATGAAAAGTAATGAAGTTCAACAAAAGAAAGAATAATCATGCAACATGCAAATAGACTTGGGGAACTCAGTGACCCCCACCCTGTGTATTTCATTGGGAGTTATTAATCTATTTACATTTAAAGTGTTTTCTAAAGCAGGTGTATTTTGCATTCCCATTTACCGATGACGGGCCCTTTTTTTCCTCATTCTTGCCAACAATTGTTATAATCTGTTTGATGAGAGCCTTCTTAGTGTCTATGTGAAATGATATCTTAATGAGGTTTTTATTTGCATTCCCCTAATGGTTAATGATGTTGAGCATCTTTCAATTTAATTAATGATTATTTGATATAATTTTTTGAAAAGTGCCTATGAATCTTTTTGGTCATTTTAATATTGGTTGTCTTTTTTTTTTAAGATTTTATTTATTTGACAGAGAGAAACACAGCCAGAGGGGGAACACAAGCAAGGGGAGTGAGAGAGGGAGAAGCAGGGCTCCCGCCAAGTAGGGAGCCCGATGTGGGACTCGATCCCGGGTCTCCGGGATCATGACCTGAGCCGAAGGCAGTCACTTAACCAACTGAGCCACCCAGGCGCCACCAATATTGGTTGTCTTTTTATTATTGAGTTGCAAGAGTTCTTTATATATTTAGATATGAGGTCCTTATCGTACATAATTAGTGAATTTATTGCCATTTTATGTCTTGTACCTTTCTTGATGATGATCTTTGAAACAAAAAAAGATTTCATTTTAATGAAGTATAATTTTATTTTATTTTTCTGTAGCTTTTGCTTTTTGTATCACATCTAAAAATCCTTACCTACTCTAACATCATAAAGATTTTTTCCTATGTTTTTCTCAAAGTTTTATAGTTTCAGTTCTCATATTTTATGTCTGTTATCCACTGAGAGTTAGTTTTTGAGTATAATGTAGGGAAAGGGGTCTGACTTCAACTATCTTAAGAAAAATTTATATTTGTTAAGTGATTTATACTAATACTTATACTTAACCTGTATAGCGTGTCTCAAAATCAACATCTTGGGCAACAATTGAGTAATGGAAAACTTAGTTTGTATTAAATGAAAATTTCCACGGTATCAACTATCAAGTTTGGGCAGAATATGAAAAGCAACTATATGAAGACACTGCCAAGTGACTCAATCAAGCAGGAACTAAATAGAAGCCAGCGTTTGAAAGAAGAGTTCACATAGCTTTTTACCTGAGGATCCTTTATTCATGCAGCATAAAGTTGTTGAAGATCAAGGAGAAAATTATTTTCTTAAAAGTTTACAAAACCAAATATAAGGGGAAAAAAGTTTACAAAATCAGAGGATGACATTTGGAACTGGAAGAACGTCTGAAAAATGAGAGGTGAAGAAGGAAGGGCCTTGGTAATGGTTGTCTGAAATTTTGCACATAAACTTCATCCAAATCTTTGGGTCTCTCCTAAACTGCACATAAGTGGGGTTGACTTTGAGATTAGTAGTGAGAAATCAAAGCTCATAGGCTGGAAATGTTGAGTCATTTGAGGAAAGCAGAATTTGAAATGTAGTCCAGCCATATTAACTTCATGCTAGAAAAAGAATTGGTACTCTTCAGTGGAAGATAATGAAATTTAGAATATATGCAGTCATTATTCATACTTTCTAATTCATATAAAAATATACATAAAAATAAATAGGAAAATTAAGTAAACACCCAAACAAATGATTTAATCGTGTGTGTGTCTTAATGGTCTATAATGTGGAAATTAGATTTTAATTTAACTCAAAATTCAGTTTTTACTTTTATGGTTCAAATTGGCTAGGGCACTACACCCAGATATTTGGTCAAACACCAGCCTAGATGTTGTTTTATTTTATAAATTATTTTTTTAAAGATTTTTATTTATTTGACAGAGAGAAACACAGCCAGAGAGGGAACACAGCAGGGGGAGTGAGAGAGGGAGAAGCAGGCTTCCCACTGAGCAGGCAGCCCGATGTGGGGCTTGATCCCGGGTCTCTGGGATCATGACCTGAGCTGAAGGCAGTCACTTAACCAACTGAGCCACCCAGGTGCCCCTAGATGTTATTTTGAAGGCACTTTTTAGATGAGAATAACACTGAAATCAATATACTTCCAGTAAAGCTGACCACTCTGTGTAATGTGAGCTGGCTTTTCTGCCTTTGGAAACAAGTTGCAGCATCAGCTGTTCTTCCCTGGGTCTCCCATCTGTCAGCAAATTTGCATTTGGTAATCTCCACAACTGTGTGAGCCAATTCTTTAAAATTAACACACACACACACACACACACACACACACACACACACACACAGACACCCTCTTGTTCTGTTTTTTGGAGAACCCAATACATAAATTCATGTTGTGTCTGTTTTCTATCAATGATTTCTTCTCTTTTGTGTAATATTTCTGTTTCTGTTTATTTGGGTTTAATGTACTTTTTTCCCCCTTTTTAAGTGAGATGCTTAGATTATGCTTTCTACTACAAAAAAAAATCGTACAGTTAAAGTAATAAATTTCAAAGTTCTCTTTAGTTGCTTAACAAATTTTGACATATTGTAATTTTATTATAATTCAATTAAAATACTTTCAGATTCCCTTGTAAATTCTTCCTTGAAAGTGTTCAAAGATAGATGTTTGGTTTTAATATACCTTGGCTTTTCTATATATCTTTTGGTTGTTGCTTTCTAGTTTAATTGCACTGTGGTCAGAGAACATATGTTATAGTACTAATCTTGAAACTTTTTGAGATTCCTTTTATGATTTATCTTAGAGAATATTTTTCCTTTGATTTAATTTTGTTTTTAATTATGTAAAAATATTTACATGATTTCAATGTCAAAACTATAAAATAAGACATATTCTGAAAAATCTAGCCCTTACCCTTGTCCCTTGCACTGTTTCCTCCTCTCTCCATAAGAAACCATTTTTAATTTTTGGTTTACCATTGAAAATATATTTCCATAAGTATTTATAATATATATATATATTTATAAATGATATATACATACAAACCTAATATATGTATCCCCATTTGAACATAAAAATTAACATCCTGGAGATACTGTTTTTCAGCTTACTGTTTTTACTTAACATATAACTTGTAGATTCCTCCAGAGAAGTTACTTGAAGATATTCCTCAGCAATTTTTATAATACCTTAGTGTTCCATTATGTATAATTTATGTGTTTTTTTCCTCATTGTCTTTTGGGTATTTTCCAATCTTCTGCTGTTAAAAACAGTACTGCCACAAGTAACCTTGTGCATTGGTTATTTTGTATTTTTGAAATGTGTTGTTAGGATAGAATTAGGATTTTTGGGTCAGAAGTTAGTAGCATGGTAAATTTTATAAATAATGTCAAGAGGTAATACCATTTTGTATTTTTAGCAACAATGCAGATGATGCCCCTTTCTGTGTAGCTGAACCAACAGGTTATATTATTGACTATTGAAGTCAGATATTTCATGCCTTATGGTCAAAACTGATATTCACATTGGTTTTACTCTCTGTGTATCTTACTATGAGAGGGCTTGAACCTTTTTTTTAAATGTATTTAAGCATCATTTATATCTCCTTAAATGTCAATTGTATATTCATGTTTTGCCCATTTATTTTGTTTGCTGATATTTTTTAGAAGTTCTTTACTGTTACTAGCTATTATTCTTTGTGATGTGAGTATCATTTATCTTTTCTATCTTGCTTATAGTTTTACATGCATTCAAAACTTTAATTTGATACAGTTAATATTATCAATTTTTACCATATTCATGGGTTACAGAGGTATAACCAGTGCTTCTGTTAAAATTTGTATGGTTAAGAAAAAAGACTGATGCTTCAATTCAGTTAGAAATTGTCCTGGCATGTGGCATGAGGAATAGGTCCAGTATATCATTTCCTGTATTGTTATCCAGTTCTACCATGACATTACTAGGTTCTCCCTTTCTCCATGATTTGAAATACCGCCATTATCATACATTTATTTTCTCATGTGTTTTTAACCTGCTACTGAAGTTTCTATTTTATTTTTTTTCCTTTGGCAAACATAATTTTAATTCTCTTATCATTTGACTCTCATTTATTAATTCAAACCTTGCTTTGGAAAACTACATTCTTTTTTTACTTAGAATGTTTAATCTTCAATATTAGCCTGATTCATGCTGGAGAGTGGAGCTGTTTATCAGACTCATTTGCCAATTAAAAAAAATTATATTCCCTGTACTTCTATTTTGATTATTGGCATGTCTTCCTAGCACGGTAGGGTGTGTAAGCATGAGTACACACTTGCAAATAAATATACACACACTTACAACTATGATTGCCCTCAAATGAGCATTTGTTAAGTTTTGTGTGTGCCCTATCTTTCAAGCAGGTTGGGATGAAAATAAAGGTTGAGAACTTTTATCTTGTTGTGATACAGGCTTTTTATAATAATGATGGTAGTACTTGATATGTATTATATCCAGATAACTTGCCACAAAATGTGCTATTTATCTGATTTCTATCTATTCTCATTATCCTTCATAATAGCCATATGTATAGGTATTATTATCCTTTTGCACACATGGAAACCGAGGGTTAGGCAAGTTAAACAAAATTCCTGATCATAATTAGTAATGTGTAAGTAGAGTTGGACCCATATCTTTTTGACTTCAAATTCTATGTTCTTAAAAGCTAAACAGGGATAATGACATGGATGGACCAAGATGATGTACTTTGTGCCAACCTGTTGAGAGACTTGGATCCTTCTATTTACCTTTTACGGCGTATGGGCGCTTATTGTATGCCACAGGTTGTCAAGTGCCTATAAGGTAGACTCCCTCCTCCTGTCACTTCCGATGATGAACTCATAGATTATGGGTTGCTATAGTGATTAGAGAGGAACTATAAACTGTTTACAGTGTGAAGAGTTTCTTTTCTAAACCTCCTAGAAGTTAGCTTATAAATATTTTTATCACTAAGGATATTTTTTGAGTGAGGTGTATGGCAGTTGCTTCCTTCATGTTTTTAGGGAAAATGAGCCAAGGAAAATGCAAAAAAAAAAAAAAATATATATATATATATATATGCCGGTCTAGTTTCTGTCTTTCCCTATATTATGCTTGGGACTGCTTAGGTAGTCACAGGAGTGGACACACATAAACAGATTTTTGCCATTGTTCTTAGGATTAGTGAGATAATATTTTGAAAGCATATCAACTTTTTATCTGTATCCAAAAATGTAAAATGCGAAATACTCAAGGGATAAATTGAAAGTTCTTAAACAATTACTAAAAGATACATAAATGAAAGGTAAGATTTTTAGGAGCTTTACTAAATAATTCATCAACTTTACGATGTCATTGTCTTAGATTAGCCTTACAGTTACAGGAGATCTAAGCCTTTTCCCTAGAATTCACATTCCATTTTTTCAGCCGTTTCATTGCAGTCTTCATGTCCTTGTTCCTCAGTGTGTATATAATTGGGTTCAAGAGAGGAGTGACCACAGAATAAAACACAGCAAGGGATTTATCTAATGACTTAATGGGGAAAGGCCAGGCATAAATGAAGATACATGGTCCAAAGAACAAAAAAACTACTGAGATGTGAGCAGTCAAAGTGGACAGTGCCTTGGATGACTTGTGTGAAGGGCGTTGCTGGATGGTCACGAGGATGATAGCATAAGAGATGATTAGGAAAACAAAAGAACACACAGTGAGCACACCACTGTTAGCAATGACCATGATATCCAACCTGTAGGTGTCTGTACAAGCAAGTTTGATAACCCTAGGTAGGTCACAATAAAAGCTATCAACCTCATTGGGACCACAGAAAGGTAAGTTCACTGCAAAGGCCAACTGGCTCACTGAATGGAGGAAGCCAGTCCCCCATGCAGCAGCCGCAAGACCAACACATACATTGCCACACATAACTCTAGTGTAGCGAAGGGGGTTACAGATTGCTACATATCTGTCAAAGGCCATGGCTATAAGGATCACCAACTCACTCCCACCAAAAAAGTGAAGGAGAAATATCTGAGCAAGGCAGCCCTTGAAAGAGATGACTTTGCGTTTACTGAAAAAGTCAGCAATCATCTTGGGGGCTGTGACTGAAGATAGGCACAGATCAATGAGTGAGAGGTTAGCCAGAAGGAAGTACATGGGGGAATGAAGGCGGGAATCAGAGGCCACAGTTATGACAATAAGAAGGTTTCCAAACACAATTCCTACATAGAATACAAAAAAGAACACAAATAGGAAAATCTGCAATTCCTGAGAAGTGGAGAGTCCCAGAAAAATGAACTCAGTCACCCTGGAGTAGTTTGTGTCACTTATTGATTCATTCCAGGAAACAGCCTCTGTAGTTACCTTGGAGAATAGAGTAAGAAGGAAGTAAGAATTATTAGATTACAATTCAAAGTCCCATTTCGTGTTATTCTGCTCACTCATATAAAGACGTTCTGTGGTTTATTACACAAATGGCTTTGAAAATGCACACAATCTACCCCTACCATTTTATCCTACACTCCTTCCCTGATGATGCCTTATAGTCCAGTTCATCAAGTATGCTTAGTATTTCCACTTATGCTAAGCTTATTCCTAATAAACTCCCTTTGTTCATGCTGCTGTCTCTGCAAGATTAAGACTATACGCCCAAGCCTACATTTAGCTCCTTTTCCTTGAGCTCCAAAAGAGTTTATATTCTGTAACCACTCTCTTAGCTCTTAAGTAAATGCAATATTATATGATCTTTACATTACTAGCAGTGTTTTACAACATCCATTTTTGAAAAAATAATCTGAGCAATTTTGTAGCCTGACGATAATTTTATATTTTGGTTGTTGGAAACCTCTCCATCAAACTAAGACAAATCCTTATTTACAGTTTTGCCATGTGAGGCACTTTATAGTGTGTAAGTTTTCAATGTAGTCCATGGACTTTTTAAAGACCTTCTTTAAGACTTATTTTTACCATTTTTACAAATGTGGATACTAACTATATTCAATTCTTATGGTTATTATGAATTTCAAATGAAGTAGTAAAAATACATTTTTTGGAAAGTTTTTATATTAATGAGTGCACAATAGATTTAGGTAATTATTAGTAGTAAGATTTATTACCTTCTGATTCATAGAGATACCCCATCTCCCCAATAATCATTAATGAATTTTACTTGCATTCTAGAAATAACAATCATAACAAGATGATTGAATTTCAGCTCCCTGTTTCTTCTGTTTTCCTATCTTTAGAATGAATGTACTAGATCAAAAATTCTCAAAATACACACTAATCTAGTACTCTTTGGGGCATTAATGAGGGACAGAATTCCAAAATAATCTTTATAATCTCTTGGAAGCTTGGGCAGAAACATGAGAGCTAAGACAGATGTAGAGATCCAGTCTTAGGGGAAGTTAAAATACATAAAGATTCTAGAAAAGAAGGTAGGAGGCCTTATAGAGAATGGAATTTTATACTTATCATTCAGTGATATTGAAATGCTTAGAAGAAAAAGAGTTAATCCAAAATAAAATTAAAAATGAAAAATAGAATAAATAAAATAGCAGGGAGATAATAAATGAAAGGTGATTCAGTGGTGACATGAAAAGTGAGAAAAATGCAAGAAATTTGCATGAGTGAAAAAGTAAAGGTAGATTAACAGGAGATAAAATTGAAAAAGAATTCTGGAATGTCTGCTAAGGGATTTGTGTTTATTATGAATACAGTGCAGAACTATTGAAGATTTATGTGCAATTATTTAATATGTTTCTAACAAATAGTGAATAGTCAATACATAATAGCCATTATTAAGGTAGTAATAATAGGACATTTATCAACAGGATGTAGGAGATAAAAAAAAAGGTGTGGAAATGACTTTATTATTCTGAGTAATTATGGAAATAGATGAGTCTTAAGAAGGCCTGAAAGTATAGTCATTCTTACCAAATTTTTGGGGGGAGTAGTATTATTTCTTTTCAACACTTCCCTGGTTATGGTTATTGCATTGCCCTTGGAAATTACACCTTTCTCTTCATTATACCAATTCCATTCCTTAGCCCTATCCACTGGTGCTCCATATTATTGTTTTCAAAGTTCTGTATAAATTTAGCAATTCTAATTTTATTTCCATGTATAAAAAGCGTCAGGGCACCTGGGTGTCTCAATGGGTTAAGTGCTTTGGCTTAGGTCACGATCTCAGGGTCCTGGGATCGAGGCTCGCATCAGGCTCTCTGTTTGGCAGGGAGCCTGCTTCCTCCTCTCTCTCTGCCTGCCTCTCTGCCTACTTGTGATCTGTCTCTTGGTCGAATAAATAAATAAAATCTTTTAAAAAAAGAAGTCAAATAATAAAACAAGGCACAAACCCTCTTTACCCTTCTGCTTAGCATAGTAATAAATACTAATCCTACTAATTATTAACGATAAAGAGAATGGGATGCCTGTTGTGAGATTATTTATGATTGTGACTTATTGATTAGGATGGTTCTTAAGAATGAAAGTATGCAATGTAGAATGGAAATTCAGTATTTATTTTTGTGCCACAACCATTTCATTTCACTGAGAGGACAAACTCGATACTCACATCTCTATAAGAAATATACCAAGGGTGATAGCTAATCAGTGGTTTCTCTTCTGCAGTGAAAAGACTTTATACCATGGTAACAAGTAAGAATTCAGATATGCTGCTCTTCAGCAAGAGGAATTTCTTGCTCACTTAGTTAAGACATCTCATTTCCTGAGTGTATGCTACAGAGGAGTGAGTGATGATGGTGGATTCTCAGTTACAGGGGAACTTTCACCACTGTAATCCTTTCAGAGCTCATATCTGGTTCTTCAAAAATGGTTCAAGAAGTTTGAGAAGAATTCTATTGATTCTAAGTTAAGCATTAAGTTTACTGAAGAAGTTCTTTAGAATTTTAGATACTGGCTGTAGCATTCATGAAGAGCCAGCTACAAATAACAAGAAAATCTTTCCCTACGTACTAGATGCAACTTAAAATTCAACATCGAGGGTGTTATGTTGTTCTCAATACCTTTTACCCCTCTTTAAAGAAAAATACGTAAAGTCCTCATAAATTTCACCGAGATTGAAGTAAGGAGACTTGGGGATTTCAGTACAAATTCACTGTGTGATTTTGGCATGCCATTCAGAATCTCCAAGCCTTAGTTTTCTTGTTTACAAATGAGCTCATTGAATCAAAAGCTCTCAAAGAGGAAATTCCACAACTCTGGGAGTATGATTTACACCTTTATGTGAAAGAAATATCCCAAACCAGATTATATTAGAATTTCAGGAAAGAGAAAAAGAGATAAGAGAACACTGCATCTGTGTATATGGAAAAAGGATCATTAAATAGAAAAGCGAAAGGGGATTAGCTTGAAAGATTCAGGACTCAACACTTAGAACACTTGTATAACGCATACTAGGCTGTATAACAGAACAAGAGAAATCCTTGTTAATATTCATACTAACTCTTCTAAGTATTTGAACTGACTTCACAGGATCCTTCCCTTTTTCTTGAAGATGCACACGTGATTGAATTCTTTCAAATGGGTTCTTACTAATGGAAGAATTTTGTTGTCAATAAAATGCTACAGTTTGGTTAGGTCTGCTAATATACTTCACTTTCATCATTCCACCTACCTCCTTCATATCTAGAAGAGACTACAGCAATTTTCAGAGAAAGGAAGAATTCAGATTTTCCTTTTTGCACTTTGTCTTGAAGCAAAACATTTCCAAGAGAATAATCTGATTAGTCCTCCTTAGTAAGTCACTTGGTTAAGAGTCATCTGTGAGTGAGCAGAGGCAGGTGAGGAGATCTGGAAATAGCCAGCCTGAAGTTTGAGTATTGAGCCTAAGTCATATAGTCTCACAGGTTTTCCCTCGAGGATACACACAGAATCTTCTTGAGTTAGGGTCCGTTGTCACAATCTCTTGGCTTCTAATACTTCACTGAATCTAAAGGTGACTTTTTTTCTGTGCAAATGAATCTTTATTTCCTTATATCTATATTTCCCTTAATTCTCTTTATTTTGAAGTATAATTGACTTACAATGTGATGTTACTGTCAAGTGAATAACACATTGATTTGACAATTCTGTACATTACTCAGTGCTCAGCACACTAAATGTAGTCATCATCTGTCAACATACATTATTACAATATCATTGACTTTATTCCATATGCTGTACTTTTCACCTCTGTGACTTATTTACTTTATAACTGGATGTTTGTATTTCTGAATCCCTTTTATTTTTCCCATCCTCGCACTCATCTGTCCGGTGGCAACCACTAGATTTTTTTCTCTATTTAAGAGTCTGTGTTTGTGTTTGTTGCATGTTTGAGATTCCACCTCTCAGTGAAATCGTATGGTATTTGTCTTTCTCTGTTAAAGGTGACTTTTTAAAAGAATCATAAAGAAACCAATAAGATGAAGTTCTCAAATGAAAATCCTGATGGATTAAGGAGACAATAAATAATATTGCTTTAGATATTATACAAAGAAATAGCTTATAGCATTTATTACCATTTTTGGATAAAATACAGGAAAAAATACCTTGACCAATAAAAATAAAGTCTCATTTATTATTTACCATTTTATTAAGCAGCTTTAATTACATTTTGGCATTTACAGCTGAGCTGAGTCACCACAATTAATGTTTCTTAAATCAGTCATTGGGATGCATCTAACGGATTTCTCAACTGTGATCCTTGACTCATCAGACATTCCAAGTTTTACTTGGAAAAACAAAAAGATGAATATGTCAGCCATATTCTTTGTCCTATGCAGCTTCTCTGTTGGGACCTTTATGTAATAAGATTCTTGAAATACTTTGTAACTGTAGATATTCTTTTAGGATGAATCAATAAATTCTTTGAGGAAGACTATAAGGAGAACAAAAATTTGTTATTAAAAAAATGGAACATAGACAAATTTTGTGTAATGTAAAATAGTAGAGTCTATTTCTAAATTAACATTGTACAAAATACATTGACAAACACTGAAAACAACTCTTAAGAGTTGTAACATAGTGTTGCCTGCCTATTTATCTAACTTAAAGTGTAACTAGATTGAGAATTGTTTCTTTCTCGATTTTTTAACTGCTGCTGATTGTATAAACTCATATTTTATCCATTGGATCCACATAATTTCCATAAGAAATATTAATTGATTCCCAATGATGCTTATAATCAATATGAAAATACTGGTAAATAAAACTCAATCATATGTACATGTATGTATTTGCATGGATATATAAAGCAATTACATGAAAATGAATGTGGTCGTTGATAATTGCTATTTAGTTTTACAGGTAGGTGGGAATATATAACACTTTATTTTCCATACTTAACAGAAATCACTGCAGCTCTATTTGAAAGTGAAGTTCATTGATTCAATACCTCTTTTATGTAGAGTTCTCAGTTTTTTAAGGACAATAATGAAATTGTACATAGTCTGTAGTGTTCCTGGTGATCACAAGGGTCCTGATGGTCCATGACATTAATCTGTGTCCTTACAATGAAATCTGTTATGGCATCTCTCTAGAATTTACAACTTGTTGACTTAGCCTTCTCATTGCCATCTTTGTATCTCTGTTCCTTAAAGTATAGATGGCAGGATTTAATATAAGAGTGATAACAAAGTCCACACTGGCAAAAATGTATCCATTGATTTGGTTCAGAAAGGCCACACATAGAGAAATATGCATGGAGTGAAAAATAAAACCACTATAGTGATGTGAGCTGATAGAGCTATGAATGCTTCAGATCAATCTTTTGAAGAATGTTGTCTGACACTTATCAGAATAAAGATGTATGATACAATTAATAAAAAGAAGGTGCCCATAGATATGAAGCCACTGTTGGCAGTGACCCCAAATTCTAGTCCGTAAGTGTCCATGCATGCAAGTTTAATAACCCTAGGAAAATCACAATTAGGGCCACAGAAAGGTAAATTTATGACAAAAACAAACTGAGACACAGCATGAATCACCCTAGTGATCCAAACAGCCACTATCAAAAGCATGCACATTTTGGAATTCACAGTAGTTAGTGGAGAGGCTTACAAATCGCTGTGTACTGATCATAGCCATGGTCATAGCCAGTTCCTCCCATGACATGAATAAAGAACATTGTGTCATGTAGTTGTGGAAGGAAATTATTTTGCAACTGCTGAGAGATCAGATATCATCCTACAAACTGGTGGATAAAAGGCCCAGCCAGGTCAATGAGTAATAGGTTGTATAAGTGAGAATCAAAAATCACTGCTAACATAATGAACAGATTTCCCAAGATAATGCCCACAATGAACAAAGAGAAGAAAAGAAAGAGGAAGACCTGCATCCCAAGGATTGTGTGAGCTCCAGTAACATAAACTCAGGTACCACAGAGCCATTTACTTGGTCCATTGAATCATCAGGAAGGGAAGACTCTGAAGTGATCTGAAAGAAATGAAAGAACAATCAGCTTTGAGACACTAAAAATGTGTTAATTGGTTATTGACGGATCTTTTAGTTAATTGATAGTAAATTATGTACAAAATAATGGGAACCCAGGGTATGACCTGGTATGACCAAAGCTGCACTTAGAGGCTATCTATTACTTAAATTGCTCTTACTTATTCAAATACATGAAGTAATCAGGCAACTTAAGAAGTTAGAAAAGGATACACAGATTAAACTCAAGAAATTTAGGTGAAAGAAGAAAATAAAAATTAAAAACAAAAATAATATGTATTGACTCCTAGAAAATTGGAAGAGTATACATGAGCATATAAATTTTTTTTTAAAAAAACAAAAAATAGACAAACTTTTTTTTTTTTAATTTCATTTATTTATTTGACAGAGGAAAACACAGCTAGAGAGGGAACACAAGTAGGGGGAGTGAGAGAGGGAGAAGCAGGCTTCCTGCCGAGCAGGAAGCCCGATGCCGGGTTTGATCCCAGGATTCCAGGATCATGACCTAAGCTGAAGGCAGATGCTTAATGAGTGAGCCACCCAGGCACCCCTAGGCAAACTTTTTAAAAGAGTAAACAAAAATTAGAAATGAGTATCGAATAGTAACAGTTAACAATAGTTAAGACACTTCTGAAGTCTGTTCCTCATAAGTGCTTAAAAATAATTTACTCCAAAGGAACACATAAATCATACTTGTAATTGAAATGTTACAGAGAAGAAAAAAGGTTTATACTTTTATAATATAAAAAAAGAGATCAAACCATTCAGTAAAACCTCCAAAACTTACTAGACATAATTGATATCAAGAGAGAATTCAGAAATGTCAACTCTGTGTGTGTAGGTATATTCATTTCTTCCTTCCAAATCAAAGAAGTAAGATAAAATATATATTATTATCCTATTAGATGAGGATTTTGTAGTTATTATCAAAACCAGGGAAGCCACAATGAGATTGATATCTTCATACATTGCTGTGGGAAATACAGACTTATTCAAGCATTAAAGAAAACATTTTAATTTGTGTATCAGGAATCTTGATCCATATCACTTGGTGCAATAGTACTCCTTATGGAGTTCTATTTGTGCAGAAAAAGTTTCTGGCACAGAAATGTTCGTTACACTCTGCAGTAGAAAAACTTTGAACAATTTAAATGTCAAACATTAGTTTTAATTCTTTTATAATATTTGCATATGATGGACTGTAATACAGTTATTAAAATAAATGTTTATAAAAGTTTATAATAACACTTAGAAGACTTTTCTTTAGCATATTAAGTGCAATAAAAGTAAACAAATTGCATAGTGCAATATTTTAAATAATAATTGTTATTGATTTAATATCAATTTAATTGATTTAAATATAATAGTTGATATCGATTTTCTTAGAGTTTTTAAAAAAATCTCTTTAGATTTTGAAATATTATTTGGTATACATATTTTGTTTTTTGTTAAAAACATCAAAGACACCCCTGAGTGGTTCATTTTGTTGAGCATCCTACTCTTGGTTTCATCTCAGGTCATGATCTCAGGGTCCTGAAATGGAGCCCCAACATCAGGTTCTGTACTCAGCAGCAAGTCCCCTTGAGATTCCCTCCCTCCCATTCTTCCTCTGCCTCGCCCCCTGCTGGTGGTCTCTCACTCTCTAAAATAAGTAAGTGAATCTTTTAAAAAAATCAAAGAAGATGGAGAGTTGAAGGAATGCTTTATTAAGCATGTTTGAAAACAAAGATTGACTTGGAAGTTAACTGAGGAAGTAACAAACTCTAATAGTTTTCTCACTTAATCAGCCATTTTCACAAATTGCCAGAAATTTATTCATAGATGTGTTTATTAAGGTGTATATGTGTGTATGAGGGGAGTAGACATAGCTTAGTAACTAAAGGGTCCTTATTAAGCTTCTTGCAGTTTATTAAAACTATCATGAAGTTGGAATTTTGGAGGGCATTTCCATCAAGATAATTGACAAAGCATCTCCTCTGCTTCAGTTTGACTAGGGTTGGCCATTTGTAATGAATTCTGGTAACCATGAAATAAGTAGAAAGAAAATAGATGTTCTGGTGGTCCCATCCAGTTCAGAGTGAACAAGGTTAGCAATGTTAGGAACTATTAAGAGAGACACAATAAATAGTCAAATAAATAGAGACAATGAAGTGCAATAGAAGAGACAATGTTGTGGGAAGAATATAGGAGAGAAGTAGATTTTATTCCTTTCCTGTTTCCACAATATGAAATTATTTTTTGTTACCTCTCAACTTTTACCTTGTCTTCCACCTTCTCTTACTTACATGTTCTAAATACTCTTTCTAGCATTTTCTCTGAAAACCGTGTTTTACCAATTCATTCATACTGCCATCACTGGGCTTTTATTTGCCTTTAAATCATGTAAATTAAAAGAGCATAATCCTTTGGTTGGGGAGCCGACTCTGGGGAGCATTATAGATTTAAAAGGTCATCCTTATTTTGTGGAGGGAATTCCTGGCAATGCCCTCTACCTGCTGAAGAGAAGGTCTTTGATGACTTTCAAAGCTCACTAACAAATTCAGTCTGGAGAAATAAAGTTGAAGCTAAAGAATAATGACTTCTAGAGATCATGTGAAACTAAGATAAAAGATGTAAACCTAGTATTTCAGGATCTTACCATAAAAGTGACTGTTTAATCTTATAAAATCCATTAAAATCTCTGAATCAATTTGTCATATTTGGGAATTCCCATTACTTTTAGATTAGTACTGCTGAAATGATATTTGTCTTGGAGTTTGATAATTTTCATAAATAAGAAAATCCCACACTACATGAACCTATTAGTTAAAGACTCTAAGCTTCCATTTATAACACATAATTTAATCTATTCATAAACTTTAATTTTTATAACATGGACAATTACAATGCAAAATATGGAACAGAGTGTAATCCACATGGTGAAATCAGAGTCAGTAGCATGTGTAAGGACGGGCAGGAAGAATGAAGATGTATTGGAAAGAGAGTAGGAAAGTAAAATGGTGAATAGGAGAAGGAAAATTCCTAAAATACAAGTGAGGAAAATAAAATGATAATAAAAAAAGGCATTGGTAGAACATTGCACATATTTGCACATGTTGCCTGAGCAGATTTAAACCAAAACACATTGATAAATTACAAACACCTGGGTGTTAATTTTATTTGGGTTTTCATTCACTGCTTTAGGTATATTTTGACTGAAGAGAATGGAAAGTAATAGTAAAGCTGCAGGGAAACTTGCCACTGATACAAAGACAAGACTTTGAGCATGTTAATCATGGCTGTGACAGTGGGGTTTGGTAGAATGGAGAGCATAGTTGAACATGGTGGTTCAAAAAAAAGAACATGATAGTTCAACAAACTGATAGGTGAGGTGAGTGACCACTAAAAAATTAGGAAGTACCTGATCAAAAGCATCTGTTTAGGAGAGCCTGGGTGGCTCAGTTGGTTAAACGACTGCCTTTGGCTCAGGTCATGGGTCATGATCCCCAAGACCTGGGATTGAGCCCCACATTGGGCTCTCTGCTTGGTGGGAAGCCTGCTTCTCCCTCTCTTACGCCCCCTGCTTGTGTTCCTTCTCTGTCTGTGTTTCTCTCTGTCAAATAAAATCTTAAAAACAACAACAACAAAAAAGCATCTGTTTAACCTCTAGGCACTAATTTACTTACCCTCATTCCAGTATTTATATGCGTTTCACAAATACAAAATTAAAGTTTTTGGTATAGACACCCTTTCTGCTTTGTCTGACACTGTATCACCTGCCTAAAACAGTGGCTGGCACATAGAAAAAGTCCAGGTAATATGTGATGAATGAATTTCCTAGAAATAGGTACTAAATTGCTCCTACAAGAACTGAAACAGTAGCCCTTCCAAATATATAGAGAAATTGAGTTTAATAATACCTTCTCTACAAGCTTATCCTTCGTAGTGATAGCCCAATTATATATACATAAAAAGCGATTATTTAAATAGCTGAGTGAAGAAATGTCCACCCTTTCTGTTACAAACATCCTGAATTACCATGTATCATTGATGAGGAAATCCTGATGACCTAAGGGAGCTTGTCTAGAGAAAAAGACCATGCACTTTTTCTTTCTAAAAAGGTTCCTCTACCTTTTTAGAAAACCTTGGTGACTTTGTGAAGCTCTCAGGAGTTCAGAAGTCTCCATCAAGTTTGGTATTGTTCCTGTTGGAGATGTAATATTTTTCAGTCATTCAGGGCCTGGGGAGACCCATCTTTAAACAGGAAATATAGATACATAGTAAATAAATAAGATGATCAGAATTATAGGTTTGTATAGAAGTGGGAAAGCTTTGAGAGAATCTTGTTCAGTTACTTCATTCTTCAGGTAGAGAGAGGGTAAACAGCTAGCCAGTGTGATCACACTGATACATTCACAGAGCCAGAACTTGAAGTTCACCCTAACTTCCAGTCCAATGATATTCCTCAATAATGCTGTATACCTGCTTAATAGAAAGAGTCATGAAAGGCTAGAATTATTTATATTTGAAAGGATCATTTTAACCTAATTTGGAGTGCCCTATTCAACCCTGAGTTTTTTAAAAATTTCATTTAAAATAAAATTGTCTTCCCTTCCCTTCCTTTTTCTGTCCTTGGGAACTTTTGCTAACCCCCTTTCCTTGTTTCTTCACACAACCTGGTCAGTCTTTGAATTGAGAGTTCCATCTCAGAACTTAAAGCTACCAGCTCCTCTGTACCATCCCCTGGCATGGGGCCAGAAGTTATGGAAGAATTGAGAAATATGGGGACTGAACATTGATATGTTGTTTGTCCATCAATTATTTTGTGGAAAATATATTGCAAGTCTTGAATTATGAAGTTAGAACGCCTATAGAGAGGGCGGGTAAAGGGAAGATTAAAAAAAAATAGAAATGAGATAATCAAAAGTCCAGCTAGAATGACAGCGAAAGGAATCATGTGGGAATAAGGCAGGTAGAGTGGAGGAATTAGGAGCAAAGAGTAACATTTTCCTGGTACAGAGCTTTTTTACTATGCTCATCATGCAATAATTTGGGCTTCTTCAGACTTCTTCATATATGTTCCAGAAAATGTATTCGGTGTCATAGTTAGCCATGATTTGTATGTTCAAACTCTTAATCATATTTGTGCACACATACCACGGCAGAATGTGCTCTGTGATTATTCTTTTACTTTGCACCTGCAAAATCTCAGGCAATTATCACTCATGCTGTAGTGAATAGTGACCATCCAATGAGTGTGTAAGTGTTGACTCTAAAAGGAATTATAGCTTAGAATGAATAGGCTTAGTCCTCTGATAGTTTTCGGTATTGCGACTGCAGTCAGTAACTTGGAGAATTAAGATGTACATTAAATTGATGAAATTCTAAACCCTAGAGTGTCAGCAGACTCAGAAAAAGTCTTTGCTTACTTTGTTCCTTACTTTGTTAGGATTGAGAGAGGTTTTGATAGGTCTGTTCTAGGATTAATGAGTGGTGATTCAAACACAAAACTCAGAGTTAATGGTGTCTTCACTGAAACAAAATATTTAGTTATGATACACTAAGAGCATGCAAAAACTACAGAACCCCAGAGAGTCATGAAAGATAATGGTCATGAGATCAGGTCTTTAAGTATTTGAAGCTGAATTTAACTAAAATGCTATTTGAAGGTGAGTAAAATTGCTATAACTTTTTCAAGGGGAATATCTGTTATGGCTGAATAAGTAGAAAGGTGAATATGGGTATATATAATTTATCATTATTTAAAATGAAAAATTAAATGTATAATTAAAAGATACAATTAGATATGGGAAGATTTCAGAAAGGGGAATTTGATAAGATTAGAACCAAGATGGCTTGGCCATTATAAATGAGGCAAATTTAGAATTGTTGAGATGTCCACTAAATTATTAAGTAACAAAAATTGTTTATAAAGGAATGTATATTATGTGATGGGTTCTTTATTATTATACACTACAAAAATATATAAGTACATGCATCAACATCACAAGATCACTTTGGATAATGACATTTTAGGTAATTTTAATAATAAAAACTCTGATCGTCTATGTTTTGTAGTTTTCTATATTGACCATGGTTTTTTTTTTTAAGATTTATTTATTTGTTTTAGAGAATGAGAGAGCAATGAGTGAGCAAGGGGCCGTGGGAGAGTGAGAGAATCTCAAATAGACTCCCCGTTGAGCACTGAGCCCTGGTCTTGTGTTTGCAATAAAAATTATGAGAAGGAGGAAACCCATAAATACAGAAAAGAAACTGGTAGTTGCCAAAGGGAAGGTGGTGGAGGGATGGGCAAAATGGGGTAGAGAGGAGTGGAAGATATAGGCTTCCTATTATGGAATGAATAAGTCACTGGGATGAAAGTTACAACACTAGGAATATGGTCAGTGATATTATAATGGCATTTTGTATTGATAGATGGCAGCTACAGTTGTGGTGAGCATAACAAAACAATAATAATTATGAAAAGGAAATGAAAGCAACAGGGGAAATAGAGGCAAGAAAAGGAAAAAGAATTCTGTGAAATACATGGTGGGGGTGAAGTATGCATATATGTGATACAAGGTGATTATTAATTATTACGATTATTTTATTATTTTGGTACGAGTTTTATACTTTTACTACTTTTGGTTAAACCAGCATCTTTCAGTAAATGACAATTCCTGGGTATACTACAGAGAAAGTAAATGACAATTCCTGGGTATACTACAGAGAAAGCCTTCATGCTTCATACCTAATTTTAACCAGAAATGTACCCATTTCCTTGTTTAGAAAACATTAATATATGTGAAAGAGTTTTGGGTCAAAGAATATAAAAAATTGGTAACTGAATGGCATTTTACAGAATGCTGGTGTGTTTGTTATTTGCAATAGGTATGTCCTACACCAGGAACAGGAAAGGCCTAATACAAGGCACTCTTTTCTTTCCAAACTAAAATTTCTTGTTCTTAATATTTCCTTGTATTTTCTAAAACAGATAAGACTGAAGAAATCTGTCTAAAGAGAAAAGCTAGAAATGTATGGTAAAGTAACTCTGCATCCTACTTTATTATGATTACCCTAAGGATCCCATCTTTCTTTCTTTTTTCTTTTCTTTTTTCTGTTCCTTTTTTCTTTCCTTTCCTTTTCTCTTATTAATTTGAGCATAGCTGACATAAAATGCTACAACAGTTTCAGGTGTACAATTTAGTGAATTTACAAGTTTATAGATTATGTTTTGTTCACCACAAGAATAGCCACCATCTGAAGAAGACCCCATCTTTTGTTCAAGACTTACCAGGAATTAATTCTAACATTTAGTTAGTTTATCCTGAAATATTGAGTTCATGCTTAGAGCATAAGGGAAGAGTGAATTCAAACCAGTTAAAAAAATTTACTTCTTTCTTAGAGAATATTAAAGAATCAGAAATTCTCTGAAAGCAGAGTCCTCTAAGAGTTGGTTACTCTCCTTGCTGGAGATTTTGGCTTTAACATTCAGAACACAGGAGGGAGATTTTTCAAGTAGGCTATGCAGAAAATCAGACAGAACTTATGTCTTTTGACTTTAGTGATTGAACTTCCCTCTCTCTCTACGGGGCCAAGATCAATAATTATAACCATTCTAAGACCAAAAACACAGGAGGCAAAGCAGTTCAACACACATTTGCCAGTGTTCTGTCACTGATGTACCGTATTCATGAATTTTTCTTTTAATCTCTACTCTTAACCATCTTAGCTTGCTTCTCATAGAGGTTCTTTTCACAACTGATGGACACCAGTTCTACTAAGTCATATTCGTTCCATCATTCTTCAGTTCTTGACCCATTCATTGACTAACATCATCAAGTGCTTTAACAAATATGTCAAGTGGAAGGAACTGACTCACCCCAGCTTTCCCTGCATGAGGGCAGAAAATAATTTCCATTGCTGTAACCTGTTAAGAACATAGGTGGAAATGGAGGGGGCAAGACATATTTGGTATCCACAGTGAGAAATGTGAAGTATCATCTAAGAGGATGAAGCCAGTGGTGAGAGATACAAGATCCTTGAGATACCAACCCACCAAAGAGACATCATAAATGTCAGTCATTTCAGAATATGCCTTCTTCAGGCATAATATAATTTGTGATTAAAATAGAACATTGTTCAAAGACTGGAATACGTAGAGGCAGGAGAAAATTATGCAAGTGGGAAAAAGGGAAAGAAAGTGGAATGGAAGTATAAGAGGAGAGATTGCTGTGGTGTTGTTCAACATTAGGAATATTTGTCAGACCTGTTTTGTTCTAGGGTATGCAGCTGCATTTGTAGAAACTCAATACTTTTGATTTCTGCTGTATAGTATAATCACCTCTCAGACAAAATATATGTTTATTTTCAGTGAGAATTAGTAGCAATAGTGACCTACTAATATTTCTGAGATTTTCTAATAATCAGCCTTATATACGTTTCTCCTGGGAACCAAGGCCATGAGTTATGTTAATTGGCTCAAGACAAAATAGAAGAGTCACTTAGTGATGGGAAGTAAGAGAAGATGCATGATGTTAGACCATCTCCTGCCTTATGCAAATTAATATTCTGGATGTGTGGGGTGGGCAATAATTCATTTAAGACAGACTATCTGGAAACTTGAGCTTAGATTTATTGATTTAGGAAGGGTGAGAAGTCCTCCATTTTTGTTACAGATGACCTCGTTTATGGAGTGGGTGAGAGTGAGCCCTATGTATGGATATTTTTTTCCAGAACAAGCAAGAAGCATTATGCAAGCAGAAAATTCTCATAAGTTTACTAAATTTTTGGACAAATGAAAAGCTAAAAAAAATATTATTTCAAATTAAGTGTTGGCAAATTATGACCCATGGGTCAAATTTGCACCACTGCTTCTTCCCCACATAAATTTACTGGAACACAGCCACAGCCATTGTCTGTGTATTGTTTATGGCTGCTTTGTGCTACCAGAAGCAGAGTTGGCCCACATATGGCCCACAAAGTCTTTGGCTTGTTCCATAAGAAGTCTGATGATCCTCTCCTAGATCAAGCTGCTGGGTTTGGCCAGCAAACTCTGAGGTGGTGAATGAGAAGATTACTCCAGACACCTTAGTAGGAGAAAGAAGAGGGAGTGGGGGGGGGACCAGACACTCTAGCTCTAGTGGTGAAAGGTCCTGAGCCAAGGTCTGCCTCCACTTCTATTGTGAACATTATTGATACATTAAGGGAATAAGAAAAAAAAGGAGTGTAAAGCTTTAATAATCAGAATGGTGACATAGGGAATATCATGTGATTAGAACAAGTTACGCTTGTGATGTTTGTGCAGGCAAGGAGTATGTGTAGTACATGACCTTCAAAGATAAATATTTCTCCTAAGCATTTACTGCCTGGATAAGCATATTGAGCTACAAGGATCCAGCTGTTTTCAGCCCAGAAACTTCAAAGGAGGCCCAGTTTTCCAGACACTCCTTCTTTGCTTTTCAATTAGTCTCACCCAGGGAGGCATATGTTTATTCAATCTTATCTAATCAGGCATTAGGAATTTCCACATTAAGCAAGTTAGGCAGAAGAAGAGGGTATAGTAGAAGAAGCCACTCAAGTGCTCCATATTTTTTTTTCAAATTAGAGAATTTTAGGTTTACTTTAGCTGTCTATAGTGTCACTGCAAGTTATATGAACCACTGATAGTATCAGTTTAGCACCACTATGAAGTTTAAGGAAACTATCACCTTATACTCTTTATTTTTTTATTTTTTATTTTGTTTTTATTGTTACTTAAATTTTTTTCCAGTGTTCCAAGATTCATTCCCCATTCCCCACACCCAGTGCTCCATGCAAGAGGTGCCCCCAGTACCCACCATCAGGCTTTCCCATCCCCCCACCCCCCTCCCTCCAAGTCCCTCAGTTTGTTTCTGTGTCCAAAGTCTCTGTTGTTTTGTTTCTTTCCCTGGATTACCCGACTTCCCATTTATTTTCCTTCTCCTACTGTCCTCTAGGTTACCCCTTATGCACCGCAAGTAAGTGAAACCATGTGATACTTGATTTTCTCTACTTGGCTTATTTCACTCAGCATAATCTACATATATACACTGGAAGAGATCACCTTATACTCTTTAACAGCTTGTCTCCTCAGGAATTTTGAGAAATAATGAATGATATTTGAACAAACCAGGGGAGTTCCAAAAGTAATGCAAATTTAGATTTGAAGATCCCAGTTGGTATTTTTAACAACTTTATGGAGGTTTGATGTGCAGACTGTAAAATGTATCCTTTAAAATATACTATTCAGTGAGTTTTAAGAAATTTATAGAGTCATGTAATTCTCATCATAGTTCAGTTTTAGAACATTTGATCACCCCAGAAATATCCCTTATGCCCATTTGTAGTTAACCCCACTTCCATTCCCAGACTGAGGCAACAAGTAATTTGTTTCTTGTATCTATAGATTTGCCTTTTCTGGATATAACATCTAAATGGAATCATACAATATGCAGTTTGTTATGACTGACTTTTATACTTCTTTTGGACATTTGTCTATGTTATATCATGTATCATCAATTTATATATCTTTATTTCTATAGGGATCATGCTTTTAGTGCCTTATGTAGAAAAGTCTGCCAAATTTATGGAAGAGTTTTCTCCTCGATTTGTTCTAAAGGTTTAGACAATAGCTCTTATATTTAGATATTTGAGATACATTTTGTTATTTTTTGCACATGAGAGTAAGTAAAGTTGTATTCATCCTACTTGAAATTCAATCAACTTTTAAATTTTGGATCTGTAGATTTATTTTTCATCCACTGTAAGAAATTTTTGGCTATTATTATTTTCAAATAATTTTTTCTAAGTTTGTTTTTGTCTCTCTTGTGGATCTCATTGTATAGATTGATGTGCTTTACACAGCCCTCCGAGGCTCTCTTCCGTTCTGTATTTATATACTTTTTTCCTTTTTGCTGTTCAGAGTGAATAATTTCTGTTTATCTTTAAATTGCTAGTTCTTTATTCTGCCATCTCATAGCTGTTTTTGAGCCTTTTTGTGAATTGAAGAAATGCAGATATATACTTAAACTCTCAAATTCAAATTTAATCATTAAAAATAATTTATCCTTATTGCTATTCTATTGTGTCATTGCTTTCATACTTTCAGTCTTTTAAATTTGGCTTTCTTTAGCTCTTTGAATATATTAAGAAATAGCTGATTTGAAGTTTTTGTCTGCTAAATCCAAAATCTGGGTCCTTCCACAGACAGTTTCTATTGTCTGTTTACCTCTGTCTGAGTGTAGATGTTATTTACTGGTATTTTTTGCATATTTCATAAACTTTTATTGAAAATTGGATGTTTTAGTTACATGTTATTATAACTATGGACTCCAATTTGGATTATTTTTATGGCTGTTTTATTTTTTAATTAATTTTTTACTCAATTAATTCTGTAAGATCTCTCTTTTCTGCTGTATGTGAGCACTGTAGTTTCTATTCAGTGTCTTCTTATAAACCAGCATCCTAGGAGTCACTCCTCTTTTAAGTACAGATTAATATTCAGCCAATCACTGGGTCAGAAGTTGTTCTCAAATATGTTGAGCCAGTAGGCTTCCAGCCTTTGCCAGTGGATCTGTATGGTATGGGGAAACATATTCAAAATGCAAACAATTAGAAGCGTGCCCTGGCTTTTACTTCTTGGGGGATTCCTTCTTTGTCTTTTGTGTTTGTATGAGACCCCAGGTTTAGGGAAAGGCATATAAATAGCTGGGGTCTTCTCTTCACTTTCCTGAAATTGTGTACAGCCTTGCACATGTGTAGCTTTTTAGACCACCATGTGGTGGTAGGCAGAATAATACTTTCAAGCGTGTCCATATCTTAATCCCTAAAACATGCAATAGGTTACCTCACATGACAGAAGTGTCTTTGCAGATGTGATTATTTTATGAACTTTATGGTGAGGAGATTACCCTGAGGAGATTTCAGTAAGCCAAATGTAATCCCAAAGATTTTTTATAAGAAAGAGACAAAATAAAATAAGTAACTAGGAGAACAGAGATCAGAGTTAGATTAGGCCATAAACCAAAAAAAAAATAGATACTGTCTTATCGTGGTAGTAAGTAAGGAATTGGATTTTTTTCCTGGAACCTTCAGAAGGAACACAGCCCAAGTAATCCATTTCAGACTTCTGACTTCCAAAACTGTAAGAAAATAAATTGTGTTGTTTTAAGCCATTCAATTCTATAGCACTAATAAGAAACTAACGCACCAGATATATGCTAGAATTTATCAGTGTTCACTTTGTTTCATTCCCTGTGTTTCCCTGTTAATTTCTGGCTACTCTGCCACTTGGCTTTTTGTTCTCCTCAGGCTAGCTATGATTGTAGCCTTTTATATTAATTTGCCACAGGGCATTAAATATTTTATTTAATATTTTTGTTTTGTGAGACCCATTGTAAAATATAAAATAAAATGAAATAATTTTAGGAGGAATGTGAAAAAAAAAAGAGGAATGTAGACATATTTCTGATGTCAGGGGAAAACTCTTAATAAATCACATTATCTGTAATGTGGCCTGTAGTTGTTTTGTGTAAATACTGTTTATCTGATTAATTTCCCTCCTATATTATTTTTCTAGAGATGCTGTAACAAATTACCACAAATTTGGTGGCTTAAAAATCCAGGAACTTATTTTCTGAAGGTTCTGGAGGCCAGAAGTTCAATCAAGAAGTTAACAAGTCCACATGCCCTCTGAAGACTCTAGGTGAGGATTTTTCTTTGCTTTTCCCATCTCTTGGTGGCTCCTGGCATTTCTTAACTTGTGACAACTTAATTCCAATCTCTGCCTCTGTGTTGAAATAGCCTCCCTTGTTGTGTCTCTTTGTGTCCTTTTATGTCTCTTTTAAGGATACCTCCAGGATTTAAAGTCCATCCAGTTCAGTATTATGCTTCTCTGATCCTTAATTACATCTGCAAAAAAAAATCTGTTTCCAAATTAGATCATATTTTGATGTTCTGGATGGGCATGAATTTTGTGGTTACACTGTTCAACCCAGTACACCTTTTATGCCTAGTTTGCTAAGGCTTTTCTTATGAGATTTATTGAGAGTGGGTATTGGATTTAATAGAATGCCTCTTGTGTATTTATAAAAATGTTAGTAGGATTTTTTTCTCCTTTGCATACCTGATAATGATGAATTCCTTTGATTGATTTCCAAATGTTAAAACAACCTTGCATTCTGGGATAAAACTAACTTACCCTGATGTTTTATTTTACTTACATATCACTGTTTTATTTTGTCATTCATTCTTAAATCATTATGTTTGTTGAAGGATATACAAATTGGTCTATAATTTTCCTTTATTAAAATGTTATTGTCTTCTTAAAAACCTGGTTATTGGAGGAGAGTTTTAGTAACTGGTTTATAAACATTCTCTGTTTCATGGTCAAGGTAAAATGATGGAGTGGGGGAGAGATACAGAGGCAGAGGGAGTTATGGGGTGAAGAGAATGAACAGATAACAGGAAGAAATGACTTGGTCAAATCTTCATGAAAACTAGCTAACTAGATTTCCTCCTAGTGGTCTCTATTAGAAGATATGTAATGAAATTTTAGAAAGATACAACTTGTAATTTTAGTTTGCTCTGGTAAATGAACCTGGACTTTATGTTTTATGAAACAGAACCCACAACAAAATATTAGTGTTTACTCTGTACGTATTGGAACATAAAAGTAGATATGTCATGACCAAGATACCTCCCTTTTTGTAAGTGATAGACTTCATGTATCATTGAATGCTTCATCTATTACATCTGGCCAGGTAACATCCTCATGTAATGAGAGAGAACCTGGGGGTTTATGTTGGTACTCTCAGACATCTGCTTTACCTGTATCCTTGTATTATTAGAAAAGGGTGTAACTGAGTAAAAACTCTGTTGTGTCTTTGGTATAATAAACCCTTTATTTTACCTGAGTCATATGAACTGTTTCATCTTTTTTATATATTTCTAAAAGAGATTTAGAATGCTTTTTCCTATTTAGAGAATTCCCTACTGGAATTGTTTTAAGTATTTCTTTTTCATTGGAGTGGAATGTGTCAGTCAGATTTCAACTAGGAGAGTGAAATTACACAACTTATTTGAATAATGAGAATTTAATTTAAAGAATCATTAGGTATATCGTGTTGAACTAGACATTTGAAAGGATAGTGGTTGCACTCTCCTCAGCTAATCTAATGCTTGCACAATGGACCCTTGAATGAAGGAGACATCCTGAAAGAAAGGAAGGCTATGTGTCATCTCTACAGAGGGAGCTTTCTGTTATGTGAGTTTTTGCTAGTTACTTCCACTGTAGACTGTTTGACCTGTCAGCAGTACAGGGAGAACATGGTACCATGTTTTAAGGACTGAAATCAATCAGTTCAAAGTAGTTACTGACACTGAACCTTTTCTAAACTGGAAGAGACAGAAATTTATCCTTATGGGGATTTATTTATATATTTTGAGTATTTATTATCTATTCTACTTTGAGTATTTGGCCTACAGAATTATCCAAGTGCGTCTGATTTCCACTATGAAATCTTGTGTAATATTTCCTTAGACCAAGAATATCTACTTTATAGCTAAGAAAGTACACTTAAGCGTGCCTAACTAAGGAATCTATTGTTTCTTTCTACATTACACTATTGGGAGCTGTTGATCTGATAGAACATTGGAATAACCTATTAAAGTTACAACTGAGGCACCAGCTTGAAGATAGTACCCTGCAGAGTTGGGGTCTGTGCTTCAAGAGACATGCTTTGATCCGGTGACCTTTAGATGGTGCTGTCCCCTGTGGTTAAAATATATAGGTTTTGCAACCAAGAGGGTAGAGAAAATCATAAATCTTTACCATAAATCTCAGTGAAGTTCTTGTATAGTTTCTGTTCTTGTCCCTCAAAATTTAGGTTTTGTTGTAGTAGGGAGAATGCTTCTTTTGTGAGAAGAGAGAATAGATAATGGGCTATAATAAACCTAACATGTTCACCTGCTTTCTGTCATTTGGGGTTCCTCATACTGGGAGACCAGCATTCAGATTAACTTACCTCATTTTTATCCCATATTGGATAAATGCTGCTTCTCAGTGGGTGGTACAGTGAAGAGTTTGTCTACACCAGGGATCCACTGAGGCATGACTTGTTGGCTCCATGATGGATGATAACTGTAGTGGATGGATAACCATGATGGATGATAACTGTAGCAACATTAGATTGGCAACAACACTTTCACCAGACCTCAGACTGCTAATGAAAAACTGGCTCACCTCAGCAGGCAAGTGACATAGATCATCAGAAGAACTGCCTGAGCATAGGGGGATTTAGAATGGGTGATAGAGGAGAATAGGGCTATCAACTATGAGCAACCGTGCTGCTGTCAGTTGTCACTCCTGTTTTAAGTCTTCCTTTTGTGAAAGTTAAAATAGCCATCACTTTGAAGAATCTATGGCAGCATAAGGTAAAGGCGAACTGAGTTCTTTAAAAAGTGGTATGTACTATGGCATGTCTTGTTTCCAGACAAGGTGATGTTTCTCTACTTCAGGCACCTGAATGTCTACCTGATGGTTTTTCCTCTGGCTTCCTGTAATGCACAGTACTCTGTGTGGGAAAGACTGGGCATGCTAAGGAGTTAGTACACCCTTTAAAAATGACAAAATATGTATGCCCAGGTGACTCAGTTGGTTGAATTATCCAACTCTTGGTTTTGGTTCAGGTGATGATCTTAGAATCCTGGGCTTGAGCCCCACATCAGACTTCACACTCAGCACCAAGTCTGCATGTCTTTTTCCATCTGCTCCATATCCCACCCTCTCTCTCTCTCTCTCTTTATCAAATAAATAAATAATAAATCTTTAAAAAAAAAGAAAAGAAAAAGTATTCCAGCTCTTTCCCCTTTAGTTGGTATAATTCTAAGTCACAGAATTTATGGAGTTTCCTAGAAGGCCAGTGTAGGCTTGCACCCTAGTTACAGAAAAATGTGAAGTCAGGTCCTTGCTTGTTCTTTCTTCTTATTGCTATCTTTATGTCTTTGTTCTGTAATGTATAGATGGCAGGATTCAAGTCACAGGTGATAGCAAAGTCAACAAGGAACAGGCATTATCACTCGATGATGTGGAGAAAAGTCAGACATAGAGAAATATGTATGGACTGAAAGATAGAACCACCACAGTAATGTGAGCTGGCCCAATGACAAGTGCTTTGGATCAGTTTTTTTGAAGAACATTTCCAGACAGTGACAAAAATGAATACATAGGAAGTGTTGCTGGGGACCAGCCTAAGCAGAGATGTGGGTCCTGAAACATGGGATGTCTGGTGGGCGAAATAATGACACGGACATGGAGATCTGATGCAAGCTGACAGACCTGAGGTCAGTCAGGAGAGACCTATGAAGCAGGCTCAGGCTCACGCTCTGGCTTTCTAGCTCTGGCTCTGGCCCTCTTGCTCTGCTTCTGTCTCTGCTTCTGTCTCTCTTGCTCTCTGCTTCTGTTTCTGTTGCTCTCTTTGCTTCTGTCTCTCTTGCTCTCTGCTTCTGTCTCTGTTGCTCTTTCTGCTTCTTTCTTCTCAGGCTCTCTGCCTTTGCCTCTGGCTCCGTCTTTGTCTCTGGTTCTGCCTTTGTCTCTCTTGACTGTCAAAGGTCTCAGTCTTTTATTTTTCAAAAGTGAGGAAGTTGGGTGGTGTAGTTAAATCTTTAACTGCTTTTGCACCTGCCCTAGAGACAAGATTAGTATTGTTACTGCCGGGTACAGAGTGATTGTTTAAACTCACAGAAGCTGAGACCATTGAGGCAGAGTGATTAAAGAATACAGATAAGAGATACAGAGATATGATTACCAGGAGGAGGATTAAATGGAACAATATGTCTTGGATAAGCACACAAAGGACATATTGCCCCACCCACAGGATAAGTGGCTTTCCAGATTCTAGGTGGGGAAAGCCTGGAGGGGCTTTCATTCACATTCACGGGTACTGCCACCAAAATTCCTGGTGGCTTGGGCATGGTGGGAGGGGCGGATCATGCACCATCCCAGACAAGGAAGGATTAAGAGAAAGAAGGTGTTCATGCTTGCGATATTACTGCTGCAGCAATAAATTCAAACTTGGCTCCACATATGCATAAAAGTTTTATGATTCTGGGAAAGTCATAATAGAAGTTTTTACTTTATTACAAGTAAAAAGTTCATGATGAAAAGAAAGAGACATATGTAGATCTCTGCAAGTACCCAGCTAGTAGTTACAAGTGAAACACATATTATAGGGTTCCTGATGTTTGGTAGTGAAGAGGCTTACAGTTTGCTGTATACCTGTCAAATGCCATGACTATGAGTCAGACCATCTCCATTCCTCCCATCATGTGGATGAAGCATATCTGTGCCATGCAACTTTGGAAAGAAATTATCTTGTGTTTATTTGAAAGGTCTGTAATCATGTAAGGGGCTATGATAAAAAAACAAACAAACAAACAAAAAAACACCAAAAACTGTCCACATCAATGAAACACAGGTTGGCCAGGAGGAAGTACATAGGAAATGTAAATCAGAGTCTTAAATTATCAAAAAGAAAATGAAGACATTTCCTGGGATGATGCCTAGAGAGATCAAGGAGAATATCAACATGAGAAAACTCTAGTTTCCCAGGAACTGAAGTCCTAGTGACACAAACTCAGAAACCAGACTTTATCAATCCTCTTTTACTGGTGGAAGCATGTTTTCTTGTCTCTATATGAAGAGATTTGTGTGTCCTTATCTGAAAACTAGAATGACCTCTCCTGCATTGGTTGCCCTAGAAAGGAATGCCAATAATCCTCAATGCCTAGCCCCACCTCTTCACATTACTCCTAGTCCTATAAGGAGGCTCAAGTCTTAGAAAGCTACAGTGAGGCAGAAAGTGGAATTCATGACCAGATGCTCTACACACCAAGAGAACTGTAAGGTTTTTCACATGATTATCAACAGACATCTAGAATATATGTATGGGAATGGATCCTAAGAGTGGTGGACAATGATGGAACGAATGTAATATTGAATTGGGTCACATTTAATGATATTATTATACTAAACAGTACTCTGTATTCATTATATTAGCTCAGATGGCTTGGAATAACCGTAACAGTTCACGTTATTTGGTTGAATACAAATTTAGACCCAATTTTGGAGTACATAGAATGAGGCTGATCTGCTAGAATTTCCTTAGTTGATACTGTTAAAAGTTATTCAAAGACTGAGGGTGATTGTAATGCTGCAGTTGTTGATGCAATTTTCCCCTTCTTGTTATTTTTATAATTTGCTTTCCTTGATATTCAAGAGCTTTCTTTTGTCTTCATGGTAAAATATAAAAAGGCAGATAGATCAATAGATAGATAATAGATGATGGATTAAAAAAAGAAATCTTTTTTTAAAGAAAGATTTTATCTATTCATTTGAGAGAGAGAGAGAGAGAGAGAGAGAGAGAGAGAGAGAGAGAGAATGAGTAGGAGGAGAGGCAAAGAGAGATGGAGAAGCAGACACTCCCCTAGGCAGGGAACTGGACTCAGTGCTTGATCCCAGGACCTGGAGATAATGACCTGAGCAGAAGGCAGACACTTAACTATCTGAGCCACCCAGGTGTCCCATGAAAAACAAATCTTAATAGGGGAAAGAGATGGTAATTTGCAGAAAGGGATGTCACCCCCCAGGTGACTCATTAATCACTCTTCTTACTTTCTTTAGAAAACCAACATGATTCTAGGAGACAATTCCCATAACAGACTGATTTCTGGCTGGCAACACCAATCTTTGAGTTGAACTTGGTCACTACCCAAGCATAATTAGTGCTGTTAATTAACTGCTTTTATGATGGCAGTATTTTGTGTAACTCAATACACAGGGGAGAATTATGCAGCAGAGAGAAACTTTGAGTTGTTTTGACTCCCTGAAGATACAGTTCCTTTATGTCCTCAGGTGAAGGAGAACAATTTCTCCTGTTCATTGTGTTTCAGTATTAAAAAAAAACCACACATTGTACACGATGCAAGTTACCTCTATGAATAGTAGTTAAATGTAGGTTTCTAGACAAGGGTGCTTATGGATGGGAGGTTTTCTGCTACTGCTCATTCACCATAATTTGACTTTGATTTTGTTATTCTTTAATCACAAGTTGAAACATACAGAAAATGGCAGAAAAGTTTATAGCTTAATCAAGTTTATAAGTAATCAAGTAAAGATGTAGAACTATGTCAGTTATCCCATCATAGAAATCCCTGTGACTTATCCAAATTGCAACCACGTTTTCCCTCAAAAGAAGCCATTGCTCTGTAATGGTAAAAATGTCCTTGCATTTTTTTCACCCTAAGACACTATAGTTTGTCTTGACCATTTTTTCTTTTAATATGTCTTTCATATCTCTCCTAATATAGGTTTCCCTCCAACGTTTTCTTTCCCTTAAATTTATTTGTTGAAAAATGTGAGCCTTTGACAGTTGATTTCCCACACTATTAATTTTGCTGATTGCAGGCACTCATTGCATTTCAACATTGTCCCTGACCTTTGTACTATCCAAATGGTAGCTGGATCCAGAGGTTAACCAAACATGAGTTTGATCCCATTTTTGATAACATTATAGGTGATCAGGAGGCATAGTTATGTCTTTCCCTCCTGTTATTAGCAGCTATTAATGCTCCATATGTATATGTATATTTACATGTATATATATATGTATGTGTATGTGAATGTATCTGAATATTTGTGTATATGAGAGAGAGAGAGAAAAAGGGATATTGACCATACCAATACTGTCCAAACCAGTGGGTTTCTTTTTCCCTTCTCCTATTCCATATTTGTATCTCTGTCCTTTTGTTCTCCCAATGAGACTCTGGGTCTTAACACTATAAAAATATATTTTTTTTCACTTGCATAATCCTACATAGCACACAAAATTGTTTCAGAATTATTATATCCATACCACTATAAAAAGAAAAATAACTGTTAAGACAACAATTTTCTTGAAGTCATTTTATTTTTAAAATGAATGGTATGTAGTCAAAGTACTATATTCAAGAAGTTAATTGGAAAGAAAAAAAGAAAGAGTAGTTCAAAAAAAGGTTAATTGGATTAGTTCTTATATTTCCCCTTTAGTTTGGCTATGCCATTTATTGAAGATAATTTGTGTTCATTCATTTTTCTTTATATTCAGGTTTAGGGTCTTTTAACAATTTAGCCATTGTTGAGTTAATGTCAATTTTTGAACACATGATTGATTAACAAGACTAAATTTAAAATTATGCATTCTTAGTCAATTTTTGAACACATGACTGATTAACATGACTAAATTCAAAATTGTGCATTCAAAATTGTGCATTCTTGTCCATTTTCCTGTATCCCTTCTAGCACATTTCCTTTTACCTGTAATAGGTAACATAAGACATCAGATTCTGGTACATGACTGTCATTTTTCTTTTTTGAACAAATTAATGTTTTCTTTTTTATGTGTGGCTGTATAATATGTTTTATGTATTTATTTAGTTTTAAGTTTTTATTTTAATTCCAGTTAGTTCATATACAGTATTTTATTAGTTTTGGGTATACAACACAATGGTTCAACACTTTCATACATTGCCCAGTGATTATCCCCAAAAGTGCACTCCTTAATCTCCATCACCTATGTAACCCCTCTCCCGACCTCACCTCTGGTAAGCATCAGTTTGTTGTTTATAGTTATGAGTCTTTTTTGTGGTTTCCCTTTCTTTCTCTTTGCTCATTTTTTTTTAAAGATTTTATTTATTTAACAGAGAGAAACACAGCTAGAGAGGGAACACAAGCAAGGGGAATAAGAGAGGTTTCCCGCTGTGGGAAGCCCTATGTAGGACTTGATTCAGGGACTCCAGTATGATGACCTGAGCTGAAGGCAGACACTTAATGACTGAGAAACCCAGGCGCCCATTTGTTTTGTTTCTTAAATTCCACATATGAGTGAAATCATATGGTATTTGCTTTTCTCTGACTGACTTACTTTACTTAGCATAATGCTCCCTAGCTCCATGGACCCTATCATTGCAAATGGCCAGATTTCACTCATTTTTATGCCCAAGTAATATTCTGTTGTGCATATCTATATAACACTTCTTCTTTATCCATTCATCAGTGGATGGACACTTGGGCTGCTTCTGTATCTTGACTGCTAAAAATAATACTGCCACAAACAGGAGTGCGTGTATCCCTTGAATTAGTGTTTTTGTATTTCTTTGGTAAATAGTCAGTAATGCCATTGCTGGATCATAGGGTAGTCCTATTTGTGATTTTATGAGGAACCTCCTATACTATTTTCTAGAATGTTTATACCAGTTTTCATTCCCACCAGCAGTGCACCTGTGTTGCCTTTTCCTCCATCCTTGCCATCCTCTGTTGTTTCTTCTGTTGTTGATTTTACCCATTCTGACAGGTGTGAGTTTATATCTCCTTGTAGTTTTGATTTGTATTTCTCTGATGCAAGTAGTGATGAACATCTTTTCATGTGTTTGCTGGTCATGTGTATGTCTTCTGGAAGAAATATCTGTTCATGTCTTCTGCCCATTTTAAATTGGATTATTGCCTTTTGGTGGTTAGTTTCATAAATTCTTTATGTTTTTGATACTAACTCTTTATACGTTCTCCTTTTGGTTTTATTGATTGTTTCCTTTGCTGTGCAGAGCTTTTTATTTTGATGTACCCTCAATAGTTTATTTTTGCTTTTGTTTCCTTTGCCTCAGGAGACATATGTAGTAAGAACTTGCTATGACCTATGTTTTGTTTTGTTTTGTTTTGTTTTAAAGATTTTATTTATTTGACAGAGAGAAACACAGCCAGAGAGGGAACAAACACAAGCAGGGGGAGTGAGAGAGGGAGAAGCAGGCTTCCCGCTGAGCAGGGAGCCTGATGTGGGACTCAATCCCGTGTCTCCAGGATCATGACCTGAGCCGAAGGCAGCCGCCTAACCAACTGAGCCACCCAGGCGCCCTGCTATGACCTATGTTAAAGAAGTTACTACTTGGGTTCTCCTCTAAGATTTTTATGATTTTAGGTGTCATGTTTAGTTCTTTATTCCATTTTGAATTTATTTTTGTGTATCAAGTAAAAAAGTAGTCCAGCTTCATTCAAAATGCACATAATCTGAACCCATCATTTTATTCCACACTCCTCTGATGATGATGCCTTATAGTTCAATTACTCAGGTCTGCTTAGTATTTCCACTTATGCTAGGCTTATTCTTTGTTCATGCTGATTTCTCTGCTAGGGTAAGTCTCTACCACCACCCTACATTTATATCCTTTTCCCTTGGACTCCAAAATAGTTTATATTCTGTAGATACTGTCTTAGTTCTTAAATAAATGCAGTGTTATATGATCTCTACATTTACAAAGGCATTTTAGGATATGTACTTTTGAAAAAGCATTCTTGGTGGTTTTGTAGCCCATCACAATAATTTTATATTAAGGTTGTTAGAAAACTCCCTACCAAACTAAGACAAATCCTCTTTCACAGTTTTGCTAAGTGAGGCACTTTGTGGTGTATAAGTTTTGAATGTAGTGTGGACGCTGGAGTCACCTTATTTAAGACTTATTTTTAACATTTTTACAAATGTGGATACTAATTATATTCAATTCTTATGCTATTGCTTATGAATTTCAGATGAAGTAGTAAAAGTAAAGTGTTTTGGACAATTTTTCTATTTAGTGAGTGTACAATAGATTTACATAATTATTAATAGAGAGATTTATCATCTTCTGATTCTTTTTTTAAAAAAATATTTTATTTATTTATCTGACAGAGAGAAACACAGCCAGAGAGGGAACACAAGCAGGGAGAGTGAGAGAGGGAGAAGCAGGTTTCCTGCCGAGCAGGGAGCCTGATCCCGGGTCTCCAGAATCATGACCTGAGCCGAAGGCAGTTGTTGCTTAACCAACTGAGCCACCCAGGTGCCCCTCATCTTCTGATTCTTAGTGAAACCCTGGCTCCCCAATAATCATTAAATAATTTTATTTTATTCTAGAAATATTAGTCATAACAAGATGATTGAATTTCAGATCCCTGTATCCTTATTTTCTCATCTTTAGAATGAATGTACTGGCTCAAAAATTCTTAAAATGGCCACTAGTCTAATACTCTATGGGGCATGAGTGAGGGACAGAATTCCAGAATAATTTTTGTAGTCTCTCAGAAGCTTGGGTGGAAACATGAGAGCTAAGATGGATGCAGAGATCCAGTCTTAGGGGAAGTTAAAATAAATAATCTAGAAAAGAATGTAAAAGTTATAAGGCCTTATAGAGAATGGAATTTATACTTATCATTTATCCTTATCATTTAGTGATGTTGAAATGCTTAGAAAAAAGAGTTAATCCAAAATAAAATTAAAGATGAAAAATTGAAAAATAAATAAAATATCAGGAAAATAAAAGGATCAAAGAAAGGTGATTTAGAGGTGAAATGAAAAGTGGAGAAAAATACAGAAAATCTACATGAGAGAAAATGTAAAGGGGTTTAATTGGAGATAAAATTGAAAAGGGATTCTGGAGTGCCTACTAAGGAATTTGTGTTCTATTAAGAATACAACCCAGAACTACTGAAGAATTATGTGCAGTTGTTAATATATTTCTAAGAAATTCTAAGCAGTTGTGGAAATTGATGTGACCAAGAGAGATATGAAAGCATATTGTGTTATTCTTAGCAAATTTCTTAGAAGAGGAGTATAATTTGTTTTCAACATTTCCCTAATCATGGTTATTGCATCATTCTTGGAAATTACACTTTTTTCTTCATTATCCAAAATCCTTTCCTTAGCCCTATTGACTACTGCTCCATGTTACTGTTTCCAAGATCCTTTAAGAATATAGAAATTCTAATTTTATTTTCAAATATAAAGAGGAGTCTAATAGTAAAACAAGACATAAGCCCTCTGTTCTCTTCTGCTTAGCCCAGTAATAAATACAATCATATTAATCATTGACAACAGAGAGGACAGGATTCCTATTGTGAGATCATTTCTGATGTGACTGATTCATTAGGATGGTGCTTCAGAATCAAAGTATGCAACTAAGAATGTAAATTGCAGCAATAATTTTATTTCACTGAGAGGACAAATTGGATATTCACATCTCCATCAGAAATATACCAAGGGTGATAGCTGGCAAGAGGTTTCTCTTTTGCTGCAAAAAGACTTTATACCATGGTAACAAGTAAGAATTCATATATGCTGCTCCTCAGCAAGAGGGATTTCTTGCTCACTTAGTTAAGACTTCTCATTTGCTGAATGTATGCTATATAGGAGTGAGTGATGATGGTGGATTCTCAATTACAGAACTTTCACCACTGTAATCCTTTCAGAGCTCATATCTGGTTCTTCAAAAATGGTTCAAGGAGTTTGAGAAGAATTCTATTGATTCTAAGTTAAGCATTAAGTTTACTGAAGAAGTTCTCCAGAGTTTTAGATACTGGCTGTAGCATTCATGAAGAACTAGCTACAAATAACAAGAAAATCTTTCCCTATGTACTAGATGAAACTTAACATTCAACATTGAGGGTGTTATGTTTGTCCTCAATACCTTTTACCCCTCTTTAAAGAAAAATACATAAAGTCCTCATAAGTTGAAGGAAGGATTGAAGTAAGGAGACTTGGGAATTTTAGTAAAAATTTACTGTGTGATTTTGGCATGTCATTCAGAATCTCCAGACCTTAATTTTCCTGTTTACAAATGAGCTCATTGGATCAAAAGCTCTCAAAGAGGAAATTCACCTCTCTCAGTGTGTGATTTACACCTTTATGTGAAAGAAATATCCCAAACTAGATTATACTGGAATTGCAGGAAGGAGGGAAAGATGTGGGTAAGAGAGCACTGCATCTAGGTATATGGGGAAAAGGATCCTTAAATGGAAAGTATATGTTATACAAGTGTTCTAAGTATTGAGTCCTTCTGAATCTTCCAGGTTAATCCCTTCTTTCCTGTTTTATAACACAACAAGGGCAATCCTTGTTAATATTCACACTAACTCTTCTAAGTATTTGAACTGATCTCACAGGATCCTTCATTTTTCTTGAAGATGCACATGGGATTGAATTCTGCCATGTGGGTTCTTACTAATAGAAGCATCTTGTTGTCAATAAAATGCTACCCTTTGGTTAGGTCTGCTAATATACTTCACTTTCATCATTCTACCTACCTCCTTCCCAAATCAAAGAGGCTGTAACAATTTCCAAAGAAAAGAAGAGTACATATTTTTCTTTTTTCAAAACATTTCCAAGAGAATAATGTGTGTCTGATTGGTCCTCTTTAGTAAGTTACTTAGTTAAGAGCCATCTGTGAGTGACCAGAGGCAGGTGAGGAGAACTGGAAATAGCCAGCCTAAAGTTCGAGTATTGAGCCTAAGTCATATAGTCTCACAGGTTTTCCCTCAAGGATACACACAGAATCTTCTTGAGTCAGGAGCTGTTGTCACAATTTCTTGGCTTCCTTAGATATTTTTAGTACTTCATTGAATCTAAAGGTGACTTTTTTTCTGTGCAAATGAAACTTTATTTCCTTATATCTGTATTTCCCTTAATTCTCTTTATTTTGAAGTATAATTGACCTACAATGTGATATTGCTTTCAAGTGTATAACACACTGATTTGACAATTCTGTACATTACTCAGTGCTCAGCACACTAAATGTAGTCATCATCTGTCAACATACATTATTACAATATTATTGACTTTATTCCATATGCTGTACTTTTCACCTCTGTGACTTATTTACATTATCACTGGATGTTTGTACCTCTGAATCGCCTTTATCTGTTTCTCCCATCCCCCATTACATCTGCCATATGGCAACCACCAGTTTTTTTTTCTCTATTCAAGAGCCCATTTGTTTTGTGTTTGCTTTGTGTTTGAGATTTTGCCATCAGTGAAATTATATGGTTTTTGTCTTTCTTAAAGGTGACTTTTCAAAATTTAATTTATATATTTGAAGAGAGAGAGAGAGAGAGAGCAGGAGCAAGGGGTGGGACCTGAGGAGAAGCAGATTTCCCACTGAGCAAGGAGTCTGATATGGGGCTCTGGGTTTAGATTCCAGGATGCTGGGATCATGACCTGAGCCGAAGGCAGAAACTTAACCACCTGAGCCACCAAGACACCCTTCTCTGTTGTTCTAAAGTTAAAATCCAGATGGATTAAGGAGTCAATAAATAATAATGCTTTAGATATCATATAAAGAAGATAGCTTATAGCATTTATGACCACTTTTGGATAAAATATAGGGAAAAAATTCCTTGACCAATAGTAAGAAACTGTCATTTATTTTATTCACTATTTTTATTGTGCAACTTTAATTATAGTGCAGTAGTTACAACTGAGCTGAGTCATCATAAGTAATGTTTCTTAAATCAGTCATAGGGATACATCCAAGTGATTTCTCAGTTGTGCCTTTTGACCCATCAGACTTCCCATGTTTTACTTGGGAAAGTAAAGTAAAAGTAAAGATGTCTATCATCTCTTTATCTGAAGCACTCTGACTTAAGTACAGCTGCATTAAATAAGGTGAGATCTTAGGTTGGGACCTTTCTTAGGTAATAATATCCTTGAAATACTTTTGTAATTGTAGATACACTTTTAGGGTGAATCAAAAAAATTCATTGAGGAAGACTGCAAGGACAACAGAAATTTGCTGTTAAAAAATGGAACATAGACAAATTTTGAATAATGCAAAATGGTATAGTCTATTTCTAAAGTAATACTGTACAAAATACATTGAGAAACACTGAAAACAACTCTTAAGAGTTGTAGCATAGTATTGCTTGCCTCTTTATCTAACTTAAGGTATAATTAGGATGAGAATTATTTCTTTCTTGATTTTTAATGGCTGCTGATTTCTATAAACTCATATTTTATCCATTGGATCCAAATAATTTCCATAAGAAATATTAATTGATTCTCAATGGTGCTTGTAATCAGTATGAAGATACTGATAAATAAAGCTAAATCATATGTACATGTATGTATTTATATGGAAATAGAAAACAATTACATGAAAATTGAGTGTGGTCATTGATGAAATGGCAATTTAATTTTATAGGTAGGTAGAAATATTTAACACTTTATTTTTCATATTTAACAGAAGTTACTGCAGCTTTATTTGAAAGTGAAGTTCTAATACCTCTTTGTATGTAGAGTTCTCAGTTTTTTAAGGGCAATAATGAAATTGTACATATTGTGTTACACATATAGTGTTCAGGGTGATCACAAGGGTCCTGATGGTCCATAGCATTCATCTTGTGCTCTTACCAGTGAAATCTTTTATGACATCTCCCTAGAACTTATAACTTGTCGACTTAGCCTTCTCATTGCCACTTTCATATCTCTGTTCCTTAAAGTATATATGGTAGGATTTAATACAGGAGTGATAACAAAGTCCACAATGGCAAAAAATGTATCCATTGACTTGGTAGGGAAAGGCCACACATAGAGAAACATGCATGGAGTGAAAAATAAAACCACTACAGTGATGTGAGCTGACAGAGTGATGAACGCTTTGGATAAATCTTTTGAAGAATGTTGTCTGACACTTATCAGAATAAAGATGTATGATACAATTAAGAAAAAGAAGGTGCCCATAGATATGAAGCCACTGTTGGCAGTGACCACAAATTCTAGTCTGTAAGTGTCCATGCATGCAAGTTTAATAACCCTAGGGAAATCACAATAAAAGCTCCCCACATTATTAGGGCCGCAGAAAGGTAAGTTTATGACAAAAACAAACTGAGACACAGCATGTATCACTCCAATGATCCAAGCCGCCACTATCAAAAGCATGCACATTTTGGGATTCATAGTAGTTAGATAGTGGAGAGGCTTGCAAATCGCTGTGTACCGGTCATATGCCATGGCTATGAGCAGTACCATCTCAACTCCTCCCATGACATGAATAAAGAACATTTGTATCATGCAGTTGTGGAAGGAAATGATTTTGCAACCACTGAAAAGATCAGAGATCATCCTAGGAACTGTGGTGGATGAAAGGCCCAGGTCAATGAGTGATAAGTTGGCCAGCAGGATATACATGGGGGAATGTAAGTGAGAATCAAAAATCACTGTTAACATAATGAAGAGGTTTCCCAAGATAATTCCCACATAGAACAAAGAGAAGAGAAGAAAAAGGAAAACCTTCATTCCCAAGGATTGTGCAAGTCCCAGTAACACAAATTCTGTTACCACAGAGCCATTTACTTGGTCCATTGAATCATAAGGAAGAGAAGACACTGAAGTGACCTGAAAGAAATGAGAGAGGGAATTAACTTTGAGCAGTGCTTGTGTTAAATGTTGATAGTTTGAATTGATTATTGACAGATATTTTATTTAATTGATAGTAAATTATTTACAAAATAATGGGAACCCAGGGGTTTGGTAGTATGACCAAAGTTGTACTCAGAGATCATCCTATAGCATTAAATTGCTATTATTTATTCAAGTACATGGAGTAATCAGGCAACTTAAGAAGTCAGAAAAGGATGTACAAATTAAACTCAAGGAATGTATGTGAAAGAAAATAATAAAAATTAAAAACAAAAATAATATGTATTGATGCCTAGAAAATTAGGAGAGTGTACATAAGCATACAAAAAAGTTTTTCTTAAAAAAACAGGAAATAGACAACCTTTTGAAAATATAATCAAGAATAATAAAATTAAACAAAACTTAGAAATGATTATAGAATAATAACGATTAACATCATAATGGTTAATATACCTTTGAAGTCTGTTTTTATGTGTTACTGTTAGGTTTGTACACTGAAATGGTGTTTGCATTGGAGTTTGAGTGATGATTTTTATAACAGGAAAATACCATACTGCATTAATTTATTATCCTAATCTATAAACTTCCATTTATAGCATATAATATAGTCTACTTATGAAGTATAATTATTATAATATGGACAATCACAGTGCAAAATATGGAACTGAGTGTATTTAATGTGGTAGGGTCAGAGCCAGTAGCATGTGTAAAGGACAGGCAGAAAAGTACACCTAAATAAAGGGGAAGGGTGAAGATCAATGGGAAAGAGTATAAAGAAATAAATGGAGGGTGAGGAGAAGAAATCAATCCTAAAAGTCAAATAGGGAGGATAAAATGATGATAAAAAAAAGGCATTGGTAGAACATTGCACATCTTTGCTTAGGTGCCTGCAATAGTTTAAATCAACACAGACATATATTACAAACACTTGGGTATGAACTTTACTTCAGTTTCCATTCACTGCTTTAGGCATATTTTGACTGGAAGGATGGAAAGTAATAGTAAACCTTTGGGAAAATAACCACTGAGATGAATTAGACTTTAAGCATATGAATCATGGGTATGACAATGGGGTTTGGTAGAATAGAATGGTTGAACATGATGCCTCACTGAACTGACAGATGAAATCACCTCTTAAAAATTAGAAGTGACTGGTCAAAAGCATTTGTTTAGCCTCTAGGCACTATTTTACTTACCTGCATTCTAGTATTTATAGCTTTTCATAAATAAATAATTAAAGTTTTTTATATAGACATCCTTTCTGCTTTGTCTAACACTGTATCACTTGCCTAAAACAGTGGCTGGCACATAGAAAAAGTCCAGGAAATATATGATGAATGAATTTCCTAGAAATAGGTACTAAATTGTTCATAGAAGAAAGCCTTCACAAATATATAGAGAGATTGATTTAATAATATCTTCTCCTAAGCTTGCATTTCCTAAGCCTGTTAAATATACATAAAAAGTAGGTATTTAATTGAGTGAAGAAATTTCTGTCCTTTTTACTATAGACATCTGGAGTTAGCATGTATCACTGATGAGTAAATTTTCATGATCTGAGAGAGAAAAAGACCATGCACTTGGTTTCTCTGCATTTTTAGAAAACCCTGGTGACTTTGTGAATCTCTCAGGAGTTTGGCAGAAGTCAAGTCCTCATAAATTTTACTTTCCTTCCTCTTGGAGATGTAATGTTTTTCAGTCATTCAGGGCCTGGGGAAACCCATCTTTAAACAGGAAATATAGATACATATTAAACAAGTAAGATGATCAGAATTATAGGTTTGTATACAAGTGGGAAAGAACTTTGAGAGACTCTTGTACAGTTACTTCATTCTGCAGGTAGAGAGCCAATCCTGTGAGTGTAAATGGCTAGCCAATGTCTTCACAGCAGTACATTCACAGAGCCAGAACTAGAAGTCAGCCTAACTTCCAGTCCAGTGATCTTCCTCAGTAATGCTCTATACTTGCTTTTCATAGAGTCATGAAAAGGCTAGAATTATTTGTATTGGAAAGGATCACTTTGGGTGCCTGGGTGGCTCAGTGGGTTAAAGCCTCTGCCTTCAGCTCAGGTCATGATCTCAGGGTTCTGGGATTGAGGCCCACATCAGGCTCTCTGCTTCCTCCTCTTTCTCTGCCTGCCTCTATGCCTACTTGTGATCTCTCTGTCAAATAAATAAATAAAATCTTAAAAAAAAAGAGAAAGGATCACTTAACCTAATTTAAAGTGCCCTATTCAACCCTGAGTTTTTATTCATTTAAAATAAAATTGGCCTTCCCATCCTGAAAGACTTTTTTTGCCATTGGAAATTGATTTTCTTAACCCTCTTTCCTGTTTTATCACACAACATGGTCAGTCCTTGAACAGTTACATCTCAGAATTTACAGCTATCAGCTCCTCTGTACCATCCTCTGGCGTGGGGCCAGAAGCTTTCTGACTCTGAGAATAGCCCCTTAGACTAGGCATTGGCTGATTCCTTCAAATGTGGAAGAAAGTAATACCGAAAGAGAGGGAATAACACCAGAATTCTGGAGGTGGAGGAGTGAGACTTACTTCCTTTTGTTTCAAACAGAATTTGGTTCTCAAATAGGGCAGGGATAGCTGAAGCCATATGTCTGTTTTACACAGTGAAAAGAAAAGTTTAAAATGAGCTGGAGAGCACAAAAATCAGAAACACATGTGTCTTGAAAAACTTCACAAATTGAACATATCAAAAGGTATATGTTTGTATGTAGGATTGATTTGATAAGACAATGCAATGCAATGATTGAAATTTGAGAATAAGAGAGTGATGATGCAGAATAACAAGACAAAAATATTTGCAAAACAAGAAAATTTCTGACACTAATATTTTACAGAGAAACAGATACTGAAGTAGAGTTAAGGGGGAGCGAGAGAGGGACACAACCTTGACAGGTGCTGCTATATAATTTGTAAAACAGCTTTCCTACCTGTTTCTTCAGCCACAGGATTTACATTTTAAAAGAATAAAAATTCAGAGAGCTCAGTCTTATTTTCTGTACATAATCTTCCCTGAAAGATAAAGCTATATATGATTCTTCAAAGTGGGAAATAAGCTAATTAGGTGCACAGGAGAATGACCTACTGTTGTCGCAGAGAAGACCAATACTAAGCCCATTATTAGTTTCTCTTGGGGGACTAAATCTTTGAGTCACACTGATTTCCCCATGAGAGAAATAATGAAAAAGAAATTTCTTGGTACTGCAACAGAGGGGAAGTGGGAAGATGTTGAGGCAGTATTTTGGTTTGTATAAAAATATCCCTGTGTAGGTTATATGATATTTGGGATGAAATGCTTGGAAGCACTGAGATGAGGGGATGAGAGTGTGAAAACATATCCCAAGTAGACAGGCATACCTTCACTTGTAGTACCAAACTCGAAGAAATACATGTAAAATCCCTGATATATGTGAAGATAATTCTTACAACTGACAGTATGGGAATAAATAGATCACTTTCCTATTATCAGTTATAGCCAATGTTTACCATTGTAGGTTTACCTGCAGTCC
>PITA01013691.1:0-56535 GCA_004023965.1 Spilogale gracilis | reverse complement strand
AGTCAAGGTGCTCGCCAGATCAGGCTGTGCTCTACCTGGCTCTACCTACCAATCTTGCCCTAGATCCTGCTTTGAGCTAACACTGGAGGGAGAGGTGAGGCGTGGGGATTAAGGATGGGGTTCCAGTAAAGTCCTAGGTGGCCGTGTGGAGCTATCCAGCATCCGGACAGAAACCCAACCATCCAGCTAGATTGGCGGCTCCCGGTGGCCATTCATATGACAGGGACAGAGTTGTATGGAAATGGTCAGGGACAAGGCTGCCTGTGGAACTCTAAATAGGCTGTTTCAGGAACATTGAACGAGTTCAAGAGATAATGCTTGATAATGCTGCTGCTATTCAAGAAATCTTTATTGCCAAAGAGAGGAAATAAAGTTTAATAACCAATGAGGACATCAGGGGAGAAAGATCGTTCTGGAGAATTCCAAAGCTGCCATTTGGTGAGAGCATCTGGAGAAGTGATCTAATTTCAGAAACTGCCTTCAGCCCTTCTTTTTATGATCTAGGCTGAGATTACACAATTAGATTTCAGTAGCCCACTCAAGGCCAGCCGTCCATTGGCCTTACCCTTCCAGCCACATCTTGTGGTTTTTTCCCTTTATGAAAACTCAAGATGATTAGGCAAAGCTCCAAGCCACCTTCTGTTACTCCTTCTTCTCCAATTTTACCTTTGCTTGTAGAGATTCTGATGCTTCCAACGCAGGCCCCTCTACTCTCAGCCATACCCACCAGCTTCTCCAAGGTGTGTCTTGACTCGTGCTCCCCCCTCTGCCCTGGGGGCAGTTACACTCCTCAGTACTCTGTCTCCCCTAGAGGCTGGCAGTGCCAGGGCAGCCTTGATCTGGGAGTCCTGGAATCAGAACCGCGGCCCTGACGATGGCTGTGGACAAACCAATATGTCTTCTCAGGGTACAGATGGGGCATCTCAGTCCTTAGAGACTGAATGATGTTCCCATGACAGCGAGGCTCTTACAGCAGTGGTGGGGTCTCATTCACACCCACGTCCTTCGAGTCTCCTCCAAGTCTATGGTTCTTCCCACTGACGAGCTCACGGCTGCTTCCAGACCTCATGGTTGCCAGCCACAAACAGATTGAGCAGGCTGTCAATGCAGGTGGAGATGGAGATCAAAAGAATTGTATAAACTGGATATTCTGGTGGCGTATTTTCCCAACATCACAACCTAATGGGAAGTATCTCCTCCAAATAAATATCTTCTGGGCTTACAACATTGCACATTCGGATTCAGAGCGGATGCTTTTAAAGAAAGTATAGGGTGAATTACTCTAGTCTGTGGGTTCTTAGTTCTAGTCTACCAATGAGGTTTTAAAAGGCTAGGAATGTATACTTGAATTCAAGTACAGTTTAAGGTACAATAGGTTAGAATATTGGAGAACACAGCAATTGTATTTATTCATCTCAAGTACCTCTCAGTGGTTAATTAACCTGGGCCCTGATAAAAACAATTCTATTAGGCCCATTTCTCTTGTGGCTAATGTTACTGTGCTACTTGCTACAGTATTTTTCCTTTGCCTCGTTCTAAATAGAATGCTACCATAATAATGCAAGTATTACCTCTTATGTAGCAATTCCTTTTTCATCCTTGCAATGGAAAAGCCTTGTGGTTATAGGAAAGCAGGAAGTTTATATTTTCACTCATGAAGTACAATTCTTTTGAAAATTTGCAGTGGTGGTCTAGATATATCCATGGTAGGTTTTCTGTACCATCCACTAAGAGAAGTGAGTTTTTTATCCATAGAGAATACAGAGTTTTTAGGATACTTCTCTGCTTTGGTACACACTTTGCCCCACACTGGGTATTTGTGGGAAAGAGAAGGAAATCTATCACAAGGAGTTCTAATTTGGGGGGAGGGGATCATGGACCCCTTTGGGAGTCTGGTGACACCTACTCTTAAGAATAATGCTTTCATAAATGCACAAAATAGTATACATTGGAAACTAAGTATAATGAAATACAGTTCTATCCATGGACCCCTGATGCCCTAAACCTATCATAGAGCTGACTCAGGCTCCACCATCTACAGAATTTCTGGATCCTCAAAGTGCAATTATGAGGTTTTTTAGAAACATAGCCCCCCAGTTACCAAAACTCAAGCCCAAAACCCAAATGACGAAGTGCAAAGGCATTGGATCACACCAGGAAATAAGGCTGGCTGGTTAGCAGGTGGCTGCTGACCTGGGATGATTCCAGGACACTGAAAGTTTCTCTTACTGCATCCCTAAATCCCCCTTCTCCCTGTCCACTCATGCTTGCAATCCCTTAATAGAGTCTAACTCCTTTGGTTTAATTAAATAGAGAATTTCTTCTTGTTAAAAAGCAAAAACCCATGGGAGAAGTAATACCCGATGCCAAAGATTTTCAAATTTATTTTCGGGAGTAGAAGCTATTTTTCAAATGCAACCTTGAATAGAATACTGCTCTGTAAATAAATGTAAGTTTTCTGAGTTTAGTATAATTCTACATGCTGAATTATAAATAAGCATATATTATATGTAAATCAACATTGGTAACAACAGGTTGTCTTAATGAAGGCAAATTATGAAATCAAGGGTTACAGATAATAACTACCATCTTGCATCCATCTCAGCATACAATTTATTTCTGCATTTTTTTTCTTGCATGCACAAGATGGAGAGCATTCTGATGTCAGTGGATAAGATATTTCAAAGAGCTAACCATTTGTTACGGTGTTTATAATCTCAGGAGTTCCCCCAATTAAAATCGTCCAGAAGCTTTAAAGAATAGTAGGAATTTTTTGCTTTGAGATGAAATCACTAACAATATCCAAAAACTACTTGTATTCCTTAGCGATTAAAGATTAGTTGGTGGGTACTTAATTTAGGGAGATTTGTCCAGTAGATTTCATAAATACTTTGAATCCTAAACTCCCCTTACCTACTTCATAACCTTAGGTGAGTAGCTTAATCTTAGTCTCAGTTTCCTCATGTGTAAAACGGCTATCAAAATAGTGTATATTTTATAGGTATAAGGGTTAAATACAAAAGTGTACTTAGCACAGCGTCTGGCACAGTTTGGCAAGTGCTCTTATTCTTAGAGAGGTCAAAGGACTGGAAGTATTTTTCAAATGCGTCCTGTAACATTGTAAGGTGTTCCATCCTGTTCCATTGAAATGTCTTCTCCAGGATCTCGGCACCCTCCTGTCTCGGAGAGTCGCTCAACTGCAAAACAATCTAATTTTGTTTTGCATGTTGAGTCCAAACTTTACGGGGGGGGGGGGTGCTTTACTGCTGACCTTTCATATACGACCGTCAGCAAAGTCACCGGCAGCCCCACATTGCCAGATGGAGATGGCACGGCACATTTCCAACCAGGTGAGAACCAACCCACACCTAAAACGAGCAATGAGACGATCTGTAAGTCTGTATTCTCACCATGCAGTGCATATTACTGTAATTGTACCATTGACTATTAACGCCGCCAAATGGGTGCTCCAGGGACCTCACCTGGCTTTGAGTGCGTGACGGTACACGTGTGTTGAATGCCTAACACCCGTGGAATGCTTAGTAGGGCTAGCGCGGCTCTGCTGACTTAAGCTTTGCTTGTTTGAGCGATTATTATAGGAACGTATATGAGCAGATCTGAATTTCAAGATATGACTGGTACAAAGATACACCCTATCCAAGATAAAACACCTTTCTAGGGCATTCAAGTGCATGTGTGTACACCCATGCACTCACAGAAGTAAACAGCACAGACGACCCCACTGATGGTATCTAATACGTATGAAAATTTGAATACCTAACATAAGTATGTCTGTGTTTTCTTTATTATACTTTAAAATGGTTCAAATATTTATCAAAAAAAATTAAAATATGAACTAAATGCTTGCAGTCACCCTGAAACTCACTGGGGTTCTCTGTAACAGGTAGAAAACGAGTATTAAGCCTTATTACTCATTTATACCGGAGTGTGAAAGGAACCAAATCAGATCCTTCTCCGGGAGCACAGGTGTGAAGAAGGCAAAGGAAGTATGCGATTCCTAATATTAGCTCATTTTTCCCAAAGCCAGGAGCTTTATTGGGTACTTATGATGGGCCAGCAATATTATATTACCTATAATTCCCAGAACCCCTTGCCTAATGGGCACCACCATCTTGATTCCGCAGAAGAGGAAACCGAGGACTTGAGATTGCATTTGCTTGCCTGAGGTTACATAAGTGGAGGATGGCAGATTGGACCCAAATGGAAAGCTCAACTCCACACCCCTCCCAGCATACCAGACCGCCTCCAACCCAACCTCCCCATTTTATAATCCAGGAAGACAGACATGAGCAAGGCGGAGTCCCTTGCTCTTGGAAACAGCGAGCTTGGTGGCAAGGCTGTGGCAGGAATCCAGGAGTGAGGGTGTTTCACTAGGAAGATCCTCTCGGATGGCCTAGTGCGAGGATGCCCTCTGCAAGCAGGCTGACTGGGGCCAGCACCGTCCTTTCTTCACTTCTGGACTCGGCATCAGGTCACTTAGTTTCAATCAGAGACTAGATGCAGGAGGAGACAGACCAGTCCTCTCCTGAGCACCCGTTAAGTGTAAAACACTGCTTGGGGCAAGGGGGAGGGTCTGAAAAACCCGCAAAAGGAACGAACGGCAAGGTCCCTGCCCTCATATCAGGGTGGGAAAGAAAGCGTCATCATAGGAAATACAAAATGGAACCCTTGGAAAATATTTCAGTAACACTTTGGCTCTCTCCCTCAACCCTACAGTAATATAAGTTTTTTGGTTTTTTTTTTTAAGATTTTATTTATTTGACAGAGAGAAACACAGCGAGAGAGGGAACACAAGCAGGGGGAGTGAGAGAGGGAGAAGCAGGCTTCCCGCCGAGCAGGGAGCCCGATGTAGGACTCGATCCAGGGTCTCCGGGATCATGACCTGAGCCGAAGGCAGTCGCTTAACCAACTGAGCCACCCAGGCGCCCCTAATGTAAGTTTTAAATGACGGTATAAAACATGGTGCACGGTACAGTCCATGAAAATCGCCACTAGTCACAACTAATATTTTCAGAGCCCTTATTTGTAACCAGGATTTTTGCTAAGTGCTTTGAATTCTCTCATTTAAACCTCAATACGATCCTATGAGATACTCTGATTACGGACATTTTACACGTGAAACAACGCAGGCTGCTTCTGCGAGGACCCTTATTTGGCAAGATTCACACCCCGCGTCTGGGCTGACCCAGAATCCCTGTGCTGAGAGCAGCGAGTGCTGGGAGCTCAGCATCGGGTTGGTGGGTTCGGGAAGGCACGCAGCATCTCAGCACAGAAACTCAGGAAACACACATTCTGGAGAAGTTCCAGAACTCCCCACCACTGGATTTTTTTTTTGCGAATGTTGTCTGACGAGGACATAGCCTCTAATAGCCTCTTCCCGCTCCCAGTGTCCTATTGGGCCTTCGTGAGAGTGCCCGGAAGCCACCGATCGCAACTGTCTCATCACTTTTTTTGGCTCTTCCAGGCTCAAAAAAACCCAGGCAGAACTGAAGTTCTGAAGAGCAGCCCCCTACAAAGGCGATAGGCCACCCCCCACCACCACCACCATCACCGCCGTACTGGTGGTGTAGATTTGAGCAATCAGGAGGAGCACGAGAAGGCCTAGATTTCTGGAGAACTCTTTCTAAGCGACCCGACGGGCGAGCTCTCTTTAGCGGCGGAGGTGGGCATGCTGGCTGTGCATGCCATCCCAGAGTCTGGGTAATGACTGCGTGTCATAAATAGGATGTGGCATTTCTGAATGTCTTGAAAGCGATTTTCCTTTTGTTCCACTAATTTAATTTACCAAACGCTCCTGGGAAAAGGGAGGGGGACCGAGATGCTGACTCCACATTTCCTGGAAAACCCACATTTTCTTTTGAAGCTGCTCGCAAAGAAATTCCATCTGACTGTGGTCTGCTGGCTCCCTCACACTCTCCCTCTGTCAAAATTCTGACCCGGCAGGTGCGAGAAAGAGGAGATGCGGAACTTGAGTGAACGCCCACATCTGTTTTTGGAGAGAAGGAACAGAAGCAGCACAGAAGGAAGTAAAAGAGATTATTGCTGGCTAGAACTACAATACATTTTCCTCGTGGGCAGAGGGCCAGCTTGCGGCGGGCATAACAGGCAGGCCCATCTTATTGGAATTCAGGGGTGGGCCCCCGTTCTTGTCCGGAGACAGCTGTAAACCAGCAGCCCATGGCATCGCAATCAGGCACCGAGTTCTGTCAAGGAATGCTGATACGTACGGAAGCAGATTTGTCTGCTTCAGCTGCACCCCTGCCTAGTGAGATGACAGTCAATCTCTGATTCCAGATGACAGGCACGGGAGAAGAACTTAAAACAAATGGCGACCTTTCAAAAGATTAATTTGTTTACCAACAAAATGTTCCCTCTTTGTCATCCGAGATGGGGGTGACCTTCACTTTCCCACATCTAGGCTGAAGGATGCTGACTATAGTCATCTGTTAACTCCATCTCAGCAATTATCCCCTTTTTTATTTTTAGTGACAAGAAGGCTTTATTAATTCACTCTGCTCTTGTTATGGTTTATAAATGCAACAAGCTCATTCTGAATTACTGCAGTGTAACATCAATTTGTTTAAATCTAATTCTGTTCCCATTGCCAAATTACGTTGTGACTGTAATTGTGGCCATATGCATGGGGCTTAAAACACAATCATGTTTTGAGATCGTCCTTCTTTCTCCCCCCTCCCCCCGCCCCGACCCTCCCCCTTTCTTCTGGGGCTGCGTCTAATCATTTGACACGAACACAATTGCCTCAGTTTTCATTACTTTATCATTCCAGAAACAAATGTACTTGCACGAGAGAGATGACTGCATACACCCCAAGTGAAACAGTAAAGAATGAAACCATGATTTGTGAAGTGTGGTGGCTTCCCAACTAAGTTAGTGAAAACACCGCATAATGTATGACTCATAAAATCGAGAAATCATAATAGTATTAAATTCAACCTCATGAATTAATAAAAGATTCTAAGTTTACATTGCATTATATATTTATTTATTTGGAAAGTGGGACCAAAGGACTGGTATAATTCTACCGCGACTCCTGGGTTGCCAACAAGAAAAATGGTTTTATGATTCTTTTCTAGGTCATAACAGTTATAATCGGAGTTATTTGTGCAGCGATTCACCACGATGTTTTGTTTGGCTATTTTGTTATGCATTCATAATTGTTCTTTTAAAATTCATGCTAACAGATACATGTTTCAAGCCTTGTAAGAAACCCTTTTTCTTTAAACGAAATAAATCAAAGTCAAATTTTCTGTAGCTCCTCCAATGCATCGCCCAGAGAGTCTAACTGGAACTCGATGACACTGAGGTATCAGAGATTTCTTCTTGTCTCCCCGTACCTGTGAGGCTCTACTCTGGAACCTGTTAGAGGTTTGTTGTTGTTGTTGTATAATTTGGGAGATTTAAGATATTGGAAACAGTCATCAGCGAGTTTCACTTTGAGAACTTTTTTTATAAATTGATTTTATAGGTAGTTACAGGATATAAAATTCTGAAGGCGTGTGTGTGTGTGTGTGTGTGTGTGTGTGTGTGTAGGCTATATGTGCTTTCAGTGTTGTAAAACCTCTGCACCAGCCCCTTATGATCAGGAGGGATACACCTCTTCATAAAATAGAGAAAATATCAGTTTCTAGGAACTAATCGTGTAAATCAGCTACATATTCAAATTTGCTCTGTCAAAAAGTCGAAGATTATTTACAGGCTTCTGACAAGCTGTTCAAGTTTCACAAGAAGGAAGGAAACACAGGGCCCTCGGCAGCCAAATCCTAATCCCCTTTGAGTGTTTAGAGGAGTTCTAAGAAGTGATTAGCCTCGATGCTGGTTTTCTAATTAACTAGACATCACAACGCCAGACACATTGCTTCAGTTTGGGGAAGTGATTTCAGAAACATTTTTATGAGTGGTAAATCAAAACTGTATCTGCTCCCAAATGCTCTACATGATTGTTTAAAACCAATACCCGAGTATCTCTCTAATGGGACTTTTGGCACAGCGTTTCCGTCTTATAAATCCAAAATGAAAAACACCGATGTTCAGTTACTACCATCATACGTATCTGATGAACCGATAATGTTAAGGTCAACTATTTCCACTGAAATGCTAATAGTCAGCTTGAGCAAAATGTATATAATGTCCATACATTTTAAAGTGCTCTGGTGCAGATTTTCATGGAGTCAAGTGGGAAAAAGGATCTTTAGTACAATGAATGAGTGTCTATTATCTATGTATCGTGCAAGACCAAGTGCTTTCCTAAACCCCCTGTGTTCGAAGTATGTGGCACAATCACCGAAGCACTCCTCCTCTTGGGAATTAGAAAAAATATAACAAATGACTAAGGTTCTCCCCCAGAGTTTGGATATTACTTTGAATTCCTATTCATGTCTGAATCTTCACTCCCATTCATTAAAGCCAGCCTGACCCTCTCTAAATCTAGAGGTGTGCCTTTTTAAACTTTGATACTCATCAGGAAGTTTGCGGAAAATGCAGCAGTTACTGCCTTGGGCTACAAAGCCCCAGTAGTCCACCAGCTAAACCATTATTAATTCTAGATTGAAGGGGGAAACCAACAACAACAAAAGAGAAATCTGCTTCTGTCTGTGCAGCCAGAGAAATAATATTTTTATTTCAAGGTCTTTGGGCTCATGGGAAGCAGATAAAAACCTTTCACATTATTCATAGTGACATTTTAAATAAAGTTTCAGCAGGAATAAAAATATCTAACTTTCTGGTTATTTCTTAGGCTATAGAACTATTTCTATGATAAAGTACACTTCATCCAGACCTGTTAGAATAACATAAAGCACATATAAAGGAAGTAAAAAAATATATTTCAGGGTTACATGAATGAAGTAGGCAGATGAAAATGTCTGTGGAGGATATTTAGAAGATTAATCCAAGAGAATATTCTGGTTAGAAATAGTTTTGCAATTTAATTCTAAAATTCATCTAATTTTTTAGTTTTGATCTCCCCAAAGCATACATTTAAGAGCTTCTGTGAGAAGCCAAAGGTTAAAAATATACTTACAAATGTACAGGTGTCACCTCGATGATTTGTTTTCAGTATTAGAAATAATCACAAGTCAAATTAATTTCTCAATTAAAACAAGGCACTGCTGTTAAATCTCCTAGGAAACCCCATAAAACAGAAAGTACAGTCCTTGCTTTGGGACCCTTACAGGCCGGTCACTGGCAAACATGGGCACCGGCTCTGAGATCACTTAATGCCAGTCTCCGTCTGATCATTCTTCCCCTCCCATCATTTTACTGACATAAAACGTGATTCCAGGCTTGCTTCAGATTTAGAACAATATTCTTAAATTTTGTATAGTGGATGGTCAGATGCATTGAAGCCAATTACCCTGCTGCTCTTTTCTTTTGATTTTTTTAGCGGTAAGCCTACTATCTAAGAAATAAAATATTTACAATTTCTCTCTTCATTCTTTTTGTTGTTAAGTTATTTCATCCTTATTTAAATTATGATGCCAGATTGTTTAGGAATATCAGATAAAACAGAGAAATTTGAATGAGCTACAAATAGATCTTTTAAAAGATAGGTTAACATGTTTTTAATCATTTGTAATTATAAACAGAAGGAAATCCACTCCATTTCATTCCCCAAAATTCTAAGGCTCAAAATCCTTACTTAAAATCTACATTGTAGCTTATAAAATACAGGACTTTTGCTTCTTAAAAAAAAATTAAGAGCTCATTAAAACAAGTCATTACTTACACATGCTTTTCTCTGATTAATATATGGCAAACTGATTCCGTAATTCGCATTTACAGCAGCTCTGTGGTGGATGTTTTCAGGATCCTGCATGATTTTTACATTCAACCCTATCTTTCCCTGAAACAAAGAAACAATGAAACTTTCATGCTGAATGAACTAAAACGCTTACTAAAATTTTATATCCTCAAGGAGTGTGGAGTTCTTTGAAAATAATTATTTTAATGTAATTCTTACAGCAAAAAATTATATATATATATATGTATGTTTGGTTTTATTTAGGCTGCTAATTGGTCTCTTTTATTCACAGAAAAAGAACTTTCTGTAGATTTTCCTCCATGTATCCTGCCACTCCACTCATTTCCTCCAAAATAATGCCAGAAGCCGACCAAGGTGAACAAAGGACCAGAATACCTGGTCTTGATTTATTTTTTGCTTTCCAGGTCGAGGATTTTGCCAATGAAATCTATACTACAAACACACAGGTAGAGGGCCCCCTCGGTCTGTTAATGTGGCCATTTTCCTCATGGGACCTTTGCAGGTAAATCTCACTTTGGACTCAGTAATTCCACCACTACATATTTTGTACTCCTTCGTAGAGATTTTGCTGTCTATAGGAAAAACGTGTGCTCTCAATAGCAAAAAATAAAAGCATGTCGTTTGAACCACGTGTTCCTCATTTTAAATAGTTCAAATTAGTTACTGCTGAGATACTTCACCGGCGAAGACAGCACAGTGTCGGTGTAAAGGGGAGAGACCTAGCTGGGCTTCCATCCTGCCATGCCCTGGACTGCCTGCATGGTACCCTGGGTATATCACTTTCCCTCTTTGAAAGTCAGTTTCTTTACTTGCAAAACAAAGAAATTATAATTGAGGGTCCCTTGAAGAACTATTCATCTTACCCCCACCCTTCAAACTCCACGCCTACCGCCCCTATTCACCCCTCCCCTCTGCCACACACACACCCCCTCCTCAGCCACGACCTGATGCTAAAAGGTAAGTTGACATTTAAGGAATATGACATGACAACCATTCCTGCGGCCTTGTGACTTTTTCTTATGATATAATTCACATACTATAAAATTCACACCTTTGAAAGTCTGTAAGTCAGTGGTTTTTAGCATATTCACAAAGTTGTGTAACCATCACCCCTAATTTCAGAACATTTTCATCAGCCCAAAAGGAACCTCATGCCCATTAACAATCACTCCCCATTTGCTCCTCCTTCCAGCCCCTGGCAACTACTAGTCTGCTGTCTATCTCTTAGATACGCACATTCTGGGTATTTCATATAAATGGAATCCTAAAATACGCGGCCTTTGTGACTTTTTAGAAAGGAAGTGTTGTGACTAATTAAAATTTTTTTCCATTCAACTGAATGTCTTAGTTTTGGGGGTGCTCTGGTGCCGTTGTTAAAATGGTCGTAGACATGACCCAGCTATTTCTTCGAGCATAAGCATTCATAAGCAGGGCTGTGCCTAAGGTCAAACTGAAGGGGAAGCCTACAAAAACACCTACGGGATGTGTGCTATCGGGATAATTTATTTCCTAGCACAGGCTCCATACTTCCCTTGTGTGTTTTTTTTTAATTAGCAGTTTTTAAGCCAAATCTCTAAATAACGGCACTCAGCTGTCCGCTTTATTTAACCCATGCAGGATAGGTTGCAAAGAAAGCATATCTATTTCTTCCTCCCGAAAGCACGTGGGGTACCAAAGCAATGTCGTGCCTAATTATAAATGGCTTTCCTTCTGTGGGAAACCCACACTCCCAGCACCACCCCAGAGCCTTTGCGTGGAAACTGAGTGCCTCTTTTATTGAAATTAATACCTGAACATAATTTTTTCCTTCTTAATTAAACTTTCAGAATAATTTCCATCCTACCAAGGATTAGGAAATTGCTAATATGTATTATATTGACTGGATATGGTTTCTGTAATTAGAGTGCTTTTTAAATGTGAACTCTGGATACAACTGATGGTAATAGCTTCATCTATCATGTCTAAGCTTTGTTAAAACTTTTTAATTCTGGGATTGTTGGCGTGGTGGACCATAGCAGTTTTCTTAGTTTTATTATGCTTCATCTACTTCATGTGGCTATGGTACGGGTATAGGGAAGAAATGATCAAATACAGAGTCATTGTTAAAAGGGACATAAAAACCCAGGTCTCTGTTCATTGTTACCTTTCTGTGGCACTGGACATAGATCTTTATGGACGGGAACCCAAATGCAAATAGAAATCCCAAAGAAATGCCAGGTTGTAATGTCAATTATGTATTGGTTGGCTTCTAAAAGCAATTGGAGAGGTCCTTTAAAATGATTAGTATTCTAATATTTACTATTTTGGGGATGAAACATGTATACCAAAATAATAACAAATGATTAAATTTCCCTTTTAAAAGAGACTACCTTTAAATAATATTAATGTATCAAATGGTTTTGCTGTAAATCACTACCAAATACACTCATAATCTAAATTTGTTTCACAACCCACTTATAGAACTAACTATATAGGAAAATACTTAAAAGCCAAAGCTGCATTATCAGACCCAGTAATGCGATCTTTTCAAGAAAAACAGTTGTCAATTTAAAAAAGAAAAATGAAATTAATCATTTCATTAAGTGGAAGAGTAAGCCCCAGGAGATAATTTTTACCAACAACAAGATAAATGTTAAAAATAATTTCAGAAATGTTTCTTGAATTGATCAAGAGAAGGCAGCCATTTATTTAATCTATACTGAGTCACTAAACCATCCGAACTTGGTATTCTCTCCTTTTGATAGTAATTACAAGCAGATATATCAAATGTGACTCATTTAGACTTTGGTTTGTAAAAACAAAAGTTATTATCAGAGCCAATTACTGGGTTACCTACATGGCCGCACAGAAGCAGGGAGCTCAATTTTCATCTCATCAGTGATTTTGTGGTATTTATTTTATTACTATGCCCACAAAGCTATCTAAGAAGGAAATAGCTTATGCTATTAAAACAAGGGTTTAAACATAACAGGCTAAGGTTTCTTTTCGAAGAAGTTCTGAATTAAAAACACTAGGCAGCGTATAATACCAGCTCCCCAGACATGGGCAGACCATAAAATGACCTACATCTGAGCAGTAGATCCCACACAGAGTAATCAAAATTGAAATGCTTCACAAACAAAGTTGAGACGGTCTATTTACTGAGTTACGGTATTACCGGCATAACATTATTCTCAACAGTGTTTGCCCCAAGTAATGCCTTCTAAAGTGTATATTGCTTAATATCCTATTCCCACTGGCTAAAGAACTCTGCTGTTTAATTTTAAGATCAAAAAAAAAAAAAAAAGGAAGAATCCAGCTACCTTTAATGCTCTGGTTCTTTCAACCATTATTATATTTAATGGAAAGAACAATAGTCCTCAAATTGTGGTACAAGCCTTGTGATCTAGATTTCTCATTTGTAAAGCTGGGTAATAATACGTACCTTCATAGGGTTGTTTGTGAGGGAAATCAATAATGTACCGTAAGTATCTTGCAATATTAAGTACTACTCAAGAGTCTACTGGCCAAAACATAATGACCATAATGGACTGAAACACTTCAAATATGTAAAAACTCGCGAATTCTTAATGTTTTCCCCTCTTGCAAAAAAAAACCCTACTTGACAAAAGTGATACTTTAATTTGAAAGTAGATAAAGGCTAAGAATCAAGCATTTATCCTTCTTTTCCTGAATAATCTATTTTTAGATGCACCAGAGAGTCAGTAAGGAAGAGTTCTTCATATAAGCAAATAAATGCAGAAGAAAGGGTGGAATTATAAGAACACTGCTCTGCAATCCCTCATGAAATAATATATTTAGGCAAACCTCAGTGGTCACTTAATACCACTAGGGGAATTTTACATAGGTAGATTGAGCCAGTAATACTCAGACTCACTGATCAATCTTAACATCTTTAGAGGAGAAAAAGAAATTACCTCCTAATATCCTGTAAGAGGAAGTACAGAGCATCACCTATGACATATTTCTCCCAAAAGATGTTACCTGAATCCGCTCAAGCTTATAGATAAAACCACCAGTTTATAAGAAATACTAGGGACAGAGGAAAACATAGAATGACACCATGAAATTGCCATCAGCCAGAGTCAAACAGTAAAGAAAAATCTATCTGACCAGTGGCCTGGCTTCTTCAGCCAATAAGCGGCTTTTTTTTTTTTTAAATGAGGGGGAAATGTGGTAGATAAAAATGAGATGTAAACACACTGTGTATACCTTGTCTACATCCTGATTCAAACATGAAAACAACTAAAGACAATTGGGGGAAACGGAACAGTGCCTGGGAATTCTATAGTATTAATGCATTGTTAAATGTGTTAGATGTGATAATAGTTACATTTTTTTAAAGTCCTTATCTGAAGTGCTTATGGGTAAAATGATATGATGTCTGGGATTTGCTTCAAAAGACTCCACCAAAAAATGCGGAGGAAAGAGACAAAAGAAGAACTGTAAAATTACGCTAACTGTTCAAGCCGGATGTTGGTTACATGAATTTCCTTCTACATTTTTGAGTCCATTCAAAACACAATTTGCTTAGTAAAAATTTCTGCTGCAAGCACTCAGCCTAACCTAGCTAAGGAGGAAAAGGACAATAAGGCAAAAGTGATAAATTGTGAAAAAAAAAAAAAAAGTGATAATTTTTTTTTTTTTTTTTTTTTACAAAAGTGATAAATTGTGAAATAATGACCGGTCAGTGAGGGTCCTTACAGTGCTGGAGAATTCCTATAGGAACATGCTGTGTGAGCCGGCAGACTAGGACACTGAGGTCAGAGACAACTGCGCTTGAAACAGATCGCAGAGGTGATGTATTTACTGGTTGTCTGGGCAGCCGGCCTACCTCCACCCCCACCCTACCAGAGCATTTTTCTAAACCTTTAGGATAGCATTCTGACTACAGACCCTGGGCTTCTGCCGGTACAGAGATGCACGTATCTACCACCCAGCACACAGAACATTAAAATTAAAATGTTTGAGGAAATGGCTTACCAGTGATGAAAGGCATTTTTTTTGTGTGCGCCGCAGTGACAGGGTCATCAGAGGACAGCAGTAGTGTGTGCCCAAGGTGACATTCTGTCCAGTTTTCATGGCACACGGCCAATTGCTAATTCTACGGCCTCCCTCCCTTTGCTACAAACTGCCCTCATGAGTTGGCGGCTAGGGAATGATGGCTCTCCTGTGTGCCCATTAGTCAGTATTCTCTGGTAAGCTATGGAGCAAGTCATGAGACATTTGGAAGGCCACCTTTGAAATGTTACTGAACCATGGAATACCATATGATAAAATTTGGGCAGTCTTTGCACTTGTAATAAGTAACTTAAGTTATTGGAGAAGGTGCCATGAGTCATAAATATGTAGCTGATTGTATCTTCCCATAGAAAAAATATTGTTAGAAGACATAGTCCTAAGGGCCTATTTTTTGATGCCTTTTTTTGATAGAAATAGCCTCAAATACCACACTTAATCATCTGTCCCTTTAGCTATAGCTTTTGTACACCTCTTTAAAATGTATGTATAAACCAATGGAATAGTAACCATTTATAGTAAAACAGTATTGCGTATCTTCAAGTACCCTATGTATCATAAATAATTCTAATACAGCTTTATAATTGCTACATTAGCATTACTGCAACGTATCAGAAAGTGAAAAGGTCACACCTTAATCAGGTGTGTTGATTGAGAAGTTTCTTTGGGAAAGTTTGGAGGGACATATATGAAGATAATTCTGGGGATAGTTTGGGCCATTTGTGAAACAAATCTGCTTTTTTTTTTTTTTTTTTTTGGTTGCAAATTTCTCTGTGGTAAAGACAGGAAGGGAGGTCAAGTTTTTGTGTTTTTTAACAATGGAAAGGAAAGGCCAGAACTTTGAGGTCAAATACACCTGCGTTGAATTCCAGTTCTCCTGTCACTTTGCCTTTTTTCCCCCCAGTGGTTTTTCTTTTTCCACTTTGCTCTAAATTAGAATCATCTCCCACCTTCTATTTCCTTATCTGTGAACAGGGATGATAACTCCTTCCCCCCGCAAGTGTTGTGAGGATGAGCTAGGATCTCATCAGCGTGGCCCACACGGGCTCCTAAAGGGTCCCCCTGCTGCTGTCCTTCCCCTTGTACCTCACAGTAGGAAAAGACCCCAGTGGCTTCCCATCTCACTCAGAGAGCTATCCGAAGTCCTCACAATGGCCTAATGACATCTGGCCTCCTCTCACTTTTCCTGCTTCCCTCTCCTTGCATATCCTTGAGACAGGAAGAGTGACCTTCCTCTAGGGGCTCAGCTGCCTCAATGTTGACACTCTGTTAAGGGCAAAAGGCAAACTTAGCTTAACATTATCCTGACCTCCAGGATCCTGTAAATCTTCTTTAACACGTAAAAATTATTTTGGAAACTTCCTTTATCCCTACCCCCAAGATATGTTAGCAATCATCTTCCAACCATATGGCCCACTGATACATATCTGAAGGGTCTCAGGACTAAGGTTTTATTAGACAGTAATAAATGACCTTTTCCTAACAATAGCTAGACTCTCAAGGTCCTGGAAACCTTGCTCCCAAAATTCCTTAAAGACTTATGCTATCCCTCACCACTCCCAACTTGAAAATATATAATGGGCCACGCCTCCCAACCCCAGCGCAGTGCCTTCTGCCCACAGGTGCTGTCCCTTTCATTTAATAAAACCACACTTTTTTCACCAAAGACATCTCAAGAATTCCCTCTTGACCATTTGCTCCAAACCCCAACATTCCCACATTACTTGCACGCCTGACACAGGGCCGCTACGTGTCCTGTTTCCTCTGCCTGGAACGCTCTTCCTCCAGACCCAGATAGCCGAACACATGCCCTCATGTCCATCACATTTCTGCTCAAGTGGCACTTTACAAGGGAGAGCATCCACCGCCCCTAGGTTCCTTCCTGGTTTCTCTCACCAACTAACATACTATATATTTACTTTGCAAATCATTTTTATGTTTCCCAAATGACTGCCCGACCCCAAATGGAACGTAAACTCCATGAGAGCAGAGATCTGGCTGATGCCTGAAGTGTCTGGCACACATTAGGTGCATAATTAAGGCTGACAAGTATATATCAGCAAGTAATAAGAATTAGCACTTGTATAATTCTCACCCGTGTCTGGGGCACTGTTATCAGCAGTTACATATGTGAATTCATTTATCCTTACGGCAAGTCTCTGGGGGAGGGGCTATCCTTATGCCCGTTTTGCAGACGAGGAACTAAACTAAGGCACAGACAGAGAGTTTAAGTGATTCACCAACGAACAGATAGGACGTGGTGGAGCCAGGATGTGAACCCATACTTCTAACCATGACACTGTCCCCGCTTAGAGCCTACTCTGGGTGGAGCGCCAGTCATAGCAATGAACTGAACTGAGTCTCTCTGCTTTGGGTTATTAGGCCCTTAAGAAATAAAGTAATCGAATGCAATGAATATATCTTAGCAGATCCAGGTTTGGATGAAGGATCAGTAATAGCCATTTGAGGATCAATTGGGGAAATTTGAGTATGATCCGAGTATTTATTTATTTAAAAATAATTATTATTTTTATTTTTAAAGATTTTTTTTAAAGATTTTATTTATTTATTTGACAGAGAGAAACACAGCCAGAGAGGGAACACAAGCAGGGGGAGTGAGAGAGGGAGAAGCAGGCCTCCCAACGAGCAGGGAGCCCGATGTGGGGCTCGAACCCGGGTCTTCGGGATCATGACCTGAGCCAAAGGCAGATGCTTAACGACTGAGCCACTGAGGCACCCCGATCTGAGTATTTATTATAGTCACGACTTAATCATTCTTTTTTTTAGGTATATTATTGTGGGTAAGACGGAATGTGTTCATTTTTAAAGACGCATTTAAAGCACTGAGGGGGGAAATGTCATTAGGTCTGTATTTTAAAACACTTCAATAAAAAGCCACGGGCAATATTTTTTTAAAAGTCACTGCTCTTGGGAGAAGACATAACTCAGTAGCCGGCTCACTGAGGCGCTGTCTTCTGCCTGCTCTGCCCTGGGATATGCTCTCTTCCATCTCATGGGCAAAACTGCCACCCACCACTCGGTGAGGGGAGACTCACAGCAACAGTCTGGGAAGCGACCCTTAGCTGCTCCTTGTCCTGCCTTAATCTCTCATCGTATTATTCTTCATAATGTCCAAAGTCCTTAAAACTTTCATTTTGATCAAAGTTTGAAAATTGCTTTCTCAATTCGATCCAAATTCACAAGATCAGAGCCTTCCCATCTTAGACCCATTGCTGCATTGTATTAGATCACGATATATTTTTTTTTAATGTTTGACTTCCAAGGCATCCGTTTTACAGAATTAATATAGGGAACAGCTCTCAAGCAATGGGATGGGTTTATCTTCCCCATTCACAAACATATCAACTGGGTCATGCTCATGTAGGTCCTTTGGTCTAAACAGTGTAGGATTGAGCTTGCCAGATACAACAAGGAAATCAAATACTCTCTTGGCCTATAAATTTTTTCTCCTTCTCCTCCTCCCTCCAATTCCTCCTTTGTTGTTTTTATTTCAAATCCTTTCCTATCTGTTGCAAGTACAGGTGCTCCAAGGAGCCTGAAAGAGGGGTTGAACTGGTGCTGATGTAGAACAAAAATCCACCGTGAAAAAAGTCATCACAACATGGACGTTTTGAAGGTAAAAGAAAATAATTCTTTTTTTTTTTTTACAATATTACTGACTATATTCCTTTTGCTGTACTTTTCATCTCTGTGACTTATTAAATTTTTTTAAAGATTTTATTTATTTGAGAGGGAGTGAGAGAAAACTCGAGCAGGGGGTATGAAGAGAGAGGGACAAGCAGAATCCCCACTAAGCAGAGAGCCTGATGCAGGGCTCAATCCCAGGACCCTGAGATCATGACCTGAGCCAAATGCAAATGCTTAACCAACCCAGCCACCCAACTTATTTACTTTTTATAACTGCAAATTTGGACCATTTAATCTCTTCTTATCTATTTTACCCATTCCCCATCAACCTCCCCTGTGGCAACCACCACTTTATTCTCTGTATTTAAGAGGCTGGTATTTGTTGTTTGGGTTTTTTTTAGAGTCCACATATAAGTGAAATTATATAGTATCTGCCTTTCTCTGTCTGACTTATTTCACTTGGCATTACACCCTCGAGGTCCGTCTATGTTGTCACAAACAGCAAGATCTCATTCTTGTTTAGGGATGAGTAATATTCCACCGTGTGTGTGTGTGTGTGTGTGTGTGTGTGTGTGTGTGTGTGTGTGTCCATTCTTTTTTATCCATTCCTCTATCATTGGACACTTGGGCTGCTTCTAAATCTTGGCTATTGTAAAGAAGGCTGCAATAAACGTAGGGATGCATGTATCTTTTTGAATGAGTGTTGTCATTTTCTTTAGGTAAATACCCAATAATGGAACTACTAGATCATATGATATTTCTATTTTTAATTTTTTGAGGGAACCTCCGTACAGTTTTCCACAATGGTTGTACCAATTTACATTCCCACTAATAGTGGACAAGGGTTCCCTTTCTTCCACATCCTCATCAAGACTTCTTGTTTCTTATCTTTCTGATTCTAACCATTCTGACAGGTGAGGTGATATCTCATTGTGGTTTTGATTTCCCTGATGATGAATGATGTTGATCGTTTTTGCATGTGTCTGCTGGTCATCTGTATGTCTTCTTTGATAAAATGCCTATTCAGGATCTCTGCCCATTTTTAATGTTTTCATGGAATGCCCATTTTTTTAGCATTTAGTTGTAAAATTCTTTATATGTTTTGGATATTAACCCCTTACCATTTTCAAATATCTTTTTCCGTCCAGTAGGTCGCCTTAGTGTTTTGTTGATGGTTTCCTTTGCTGTGCAAAAACTTTTTATTCTGGTGTGATCCAAACAGCTTATTTTTGCTTTTGTTTCCCTTGCCTGTGGAGACATAGCTAGGAAAATGTTGCTAAAGTTGATGTCAAAGAGATTTGCTGCCTGGTTTCTTCTAGAAGTTATACGGTGTCTGGTCTCACATTTGGGTCACTCATCCATTTTGAGTTTATCCTTGTGTATGGTGTGAAAAAACGGTCGAGTTTCATTCTTTTACATGCAGCTGTCCAAAGAATTCTTAATTATGACTTTTAATTATAATTGAGCAACTCGTAATGGTTTGTCATGTAAGTTTTTCCATGAAATGGAACTCTAAGAATCGTTATCTACTTTGGAGAAAGAGAGCTGAAAGAAGCAACTGGGGTTTACCTAGTTGAACAGGTTGGTTGGGGGCAATTAAAGGCGGTATTATCCCAGTAGGATTTCACTGCTTACTTAATAACACAAGCTTTTAAGTTGCTGTAGTAGGCTTCCAGGAACAGCTGGCGAAACAGCACTGTTTATCATTGGGTTTACAATGCAAAATAAGGGCTAGCCCGTGTATCCACGGTTATGCATTTTTAAGCAGATGTCACTGATATTAGAAATAAAACAACAATAGGGATCTAGGCCCTGGAGGCAAAGCTGGGGTAGGAAACAGTCCGTGCCCCTCTTAAATGAAGCTCACCCATGCTCACAGTATTTAAAAGAACTCTGGGGTTATATTCAGCACATAAGATTTCTCATTGTTGTGATCATTTGCCAGGATTCAAAACTCTTTCGGGAAAATAAATTTCTGGGCCACAGCTTTATTTTTTTCTGGAATAGTAATAGTAGCTATACATTCTAAATAGTCCTAATTTCAGATATTGTATTTCACTGTCCTCACAAACCAGAGAGCTCTAATCTTCCACTTGTGGACCACCAGGGACCCTCTTGAGATTCTTGAGGAAAAAAAAAAAATCCCAGATGCAGAGACTTAATAAGAAGGGAGGTGTGAGAGGTTTAGGCTTCCTTTCTCATGGTGGTCTGTTTTATTTTCGGGAGTGCCTTTATTATTAGCTGGTATTTTCTTATCAATGATCTGCCCCCCCCCCCCCCCCGCCGTGGGAACACAAGCTGAGAGTAGGAACCTGGTAGCCTCATTTGTCCCCATGTGCCTCCACCAGCGCTTGGCACATAGGACATACTGCACAGCGAGGGCCGAGCTCTAGTTACAGATTTTGTCAAATGCGATAGAGGAAAGATACGGCGGACATCGTCATGATAAGGGTACTGTGTGATGGCTGCATGGCTTGGGGAATATATGAAAATCCACTGAAAGTCCACTTAAATAGGGTAAATTGTATGGCATATTAATTATGCCTCAACTGACTACAAAAAGGGACACGGGAGTGGTAAGCCCTGCCTTCCTGAGTACATAGCCCTGCCTCTGACATTGACAACCGGTGTCCCCCTGGGCAGTTTCGCTGGCATTTCTGTATCTTGGCTTCTTTAGCAGGGAAATGAAGACAGTAACAGAAGGTGGATCGACTGAGTGTTTCTGAAGCCCTGCTAGGAGGTGAGCTGTCCCCGGTTTGGGGGAGTAAGGAGGGAACGGGAATCCGATTGCAAGAAGACCCAGCAGTAAAATCAGTAACCTCTTGAGCTCTAGCCCTTGCACCCTGGAGACTTCCCTTGCACGGCTCTGTTTAAGAATACTAGCTTCGGGGCGCCTGGCGGCTCAGCTGGTTAGGCGACTGCCTTCGGCTCAGGTCATGATCCTGGAGACCCGGGATCGAGCCCCACATCGGGCTCCCTGCTCAGCGGGAAGCCTGCTTCTCCCTCTCTCACTCCCCCTGCTTGTGTTCCCTCTCTCGCTGTGTTTCTCTCTGTCAAATAAATAAAATCTTTAAAAAAAAATACTAGCTTTACACAGTGGTAGCAGCATCACCACTGGCTTATCTGAGGTGTGATTATTACTAATTAAAAACTATGAAGGCACTCAGTTTGGGTATATTTTGCATTCTGAAGAAAGCTCTTGTGTTGTAGAAACTGATGTGTCATGAACATATCTGGAAAAACAAGGGCACATTCTCTCATTTAGAACGCAAAGGAAGTTTCTTGCCTTTACTGTGAAAATGTTTTATTTTTCCCCTAAAGCAGCTTTATTGAGACATAATTCATATACTTTAAATTTATCCTTCTAAAGTGTACAGGTCAAGTTCAATGCTGTTCAGGAGCGCCATGGCCACTCTCAAATTCCAGAACATTTCACCATCTCAAAAAGACACTTGAGATGCCTCAGATGTCCCTCCCCAGCTTCCCTTCCCCCCAGTCTCCCCAACCACTCATCCCCTTTCCGTCTTTATGGATGTCTCTATTCCTACCTTTATTCTCGGAAAGGTGCGTGGAAATGTACTGTGCTGTCTTTGGGGTTGCCAAAGTCTACCCTCAGATTCTAGAGGGAAAATAAATGATTTCTGATCAATTATAGTTGGAAGCAACCTAGGTTTAGGAAAAGAAATAAAAAGATAATTTAAAATCAAATTTATCTTCACAACTTCACACATTGTAATTTTAAAACAATGTTTCCTGGTTAAGTTAGATTTTACAAGCAATGTCCCATTGGTAATTACAAGGAACTAGACCAACTTCAGCATTTTTACCACTAGAAATCTGCATTTGTTTTATTAAGCATAAGAACTTCTGAGTCTGATAATGACCACTATTGCACGAATAAAAGGGTCTATTTCTGGCTGAGGTTATGTGACCCACAACTGACCAGATTACTATACTATGAAACATTTCTTGGGAGGGATGAATACAGGATGCCGTATTTGGCTTTGTAAAGCCAAATCACAGAATAGCCAATGTTAAAGGAGTTCAAAATGCTGGTCGCTAAGCAGTTAGCACTTTTATTCTTTAAACTTCTGCTATTTTATGGAGCTGCAAAGACTTGAGGATCAAAGGCTGGTTAAAGGTCTTCCTTATTAAGCAGGGGGCAGCTCCATGGGAAAGCAGTGTAAAAACAAAATAAAATTGTAAGAACAGCTGTTTGTGTAATGTATGTCTTAAAACTTTTCATTGGAAAGCAGATGCCTGTTCTTTGAAACGGTCAACGTAATTAAGATCAGTTAAACTCAACCACAATGACTCAATCTCTTGACTCTACTGTGATGCCCACGTCTGCAAAATTATCGTGAAGAAGCAGTTTGTGGGCTCCTGGTTTCAGTTTAACATGCAAAGAGCTTGGAAGGTATTGGGAAGATGGGTGATTAAAAAAAAAAAAAAGCTGAACAAACTGAAAAGCAGTTCTTCTTAAATCAATCAGAGAATCGAGATTACATAGAAAACTACTGCCCTGAGAACTGGAGAGACAGAGAGAGTCAGAGAGACAGAGAGGGTAAAGCTCCAGAGAGGAAGTCTATCGCTGGCGCTGGTTTTGGCAAGGAACAGTTAAACTCCATTTACCCGGGTTGCCAGAGGCTCCGTGTGCCTTAGCTTGCGTGTTATAAATTCTGACGGGCCAACTCTTTTTTGGGGGGCGAGGCCTACTTTCCTGAGTTTTACCTCCAGGAGCCTCACCATGTTCTCAGTGTGAGGACTGAAGACAATCTCTTCCTGCCTCTAGCACCGGGGAGGGAAAAGAAACCTTTTCAAACTACTCCCAGAGAATTCTGGTCTTTGTCCCATTCTCTATATTAAAGGCCAGCTCTCGAGGAAAATTATCATGTGAGCCGAGGAAGGGCTATTGGCTATTAGCTCACTCTGGCCCCCTCCAATCTTCCCGTCTCACCTAAGAGGTGGGATAACCGAGAAAAACTTGTCAAGGTAACGGTCTGGGGAACAGACCCACAGGAAGATGGGGACCTGATCGAAGAGTATCGAGGGCTTCTCCCAACACATGTCCTAGGAGTACAATTGCTAAATTTAAAAAATAATAATTTTTTTAAAGAGAGAGATTTTACTTATTTGAGAGAAAGCACAAACAAGGCGAGCAGAGGCCGAGGGAGAGGGAGAAGCAGGTTCTCTGTTGAGCAGGGAGCCCAGCGCAGGGCTCGATCCCAGGACCCTGAGATCATGACCTGAGCTGAAGGCAGACGCTTAACTGGCTGAGCCACCCAGGCGCCCCTAAAAAATGACAATTTTAAAAAGCTTCTCGTACCCATTGAAAAATTTTCTTTAAAGACTGTGGGCCAACTTATGCTTTCAGTAGTAGAATCAAAGTAATCCCATCCTACTGCCTCCTCCTCAGCCCTGAGTATGGAGATGGTGTAAATGAACTGGTCGTGCTAATTTGTACAGAAAAAATAGTAATATATTGTTTACTTTGCATTTCTCTGACTTCCCTGTGCAAGTAAACACTTTTCACATTGAACATATAAACATTTCACATTTTACATATAACATTTCACATATTCACATATCTGCATATCTATCTCTGAGTAGTTTGTTGATGTCCTTCTATGTAAGTTTTTTTTGTATTGGCAGGAGCTCTTTTCTTTTCTTTTTTAAAGAATATTAGCAATTTTTGTGTCCTAGCTGTTGCGAACAGTTTTCCTAGTTTGTTTTTCATTTTATGCTGCTTTTTCAAAAATATTTTTTGTTTAAAAAATTTCAAGACTATGGAGAAATGGAAAGAACAGTCAGCCACCCCATACCCTTCCCACAGACCACCGAGTGTTACTGTCTTGTGCCCTGTGCTTCACCTCTCCCTGTGACTAGGATGTAGTCACGGTCTACACAAGTGGGAGTCGAGTACCTCTGTGTAACGGCCCACAATGGATGGGCTCCGGGACGCTTCATCAGCTCAGGAAAATAGACGCTCACCATGCAATGCAGACCTCTTTTTTCCTTCTCACTCATCCTCACTGTTATCTATTTGCTTTGTTCTTGCTTCCCCTTCTCAAACCTTCACACAACAGACTATACAGTGAAGATTTCCACGCAGTTCTGATCTTGTGGGTACAGATGGTAGTACCCTCCTAATGTCAATGACAAAGCACGGTCCTTAAGAGCGGTGTGAGCACGTATTACAAGCAATAAAATCCGTGAAAGCGAATCATATGAGAGGAAGAACCACACTTTGACATAGAAGAATCCCTGCCAAAGTGGGACAGTAGTGGAACCTATTTTGAAAACAATACAAAAGCTCTCTGAGCTTTTTGGAGAAAATAGGCCACTCTTGCTAATGTCCTCATCCTTCTTTTCTGCATGACGGCTGGGAAAACCTTGCATTGGCTAGCATCCATTGTTAGCACTTTGTGTCCCTCCTGGTTTTTGTTTCTACTGGACAAAATGGCCAGATTTTCCCTTGTTGCTGAGAAGAAAACCATTCTTTGTAAAAGTTAGGTTTCCTAGTTTTCAGGCAGCCATGGCGTGGGAGAATGCTCAATCACAGACAGGTGACGGGACCTGAGCCTGGGCTTCGCCACAAATGACATGGCGACCCAGGCTGTGATTCTCAGTATGCACATCTTTAAAAGGAAAGGAAAAAATCTGCCTCTTGGGTAACATAAAGACCTTGCAAACCGTCAAGTGTTATGAAGTTATTGGCGACAATGATGAAATTCAAAATAATGATGAAAATGAAGATGATGATGATTGTATCTGGTCTGTTCTAAATCATTTTTTAAAGTATATCCAGGGACGGTAGTCATTTGGAACGAATGCTCCTAATTTCCTGGGTTTCCCTCCATGGGATGAAGCCCCAGATTTCGGAACAATGTTGACTCTCAGTCATTCATAGCAATGGTGCTTGCTGTCAAAGGAGCAACAGGGATCCATGGTCTGTATTATATGGCACCCCTCTTAGAAGGAGTTCCTGTTCTGGACTCCCGGCCGCTGGCGCTCCAGCACACTGACAGTTTAAGCAGACAGTGGCAGTCCCACCAGCCTGACTGTATGTCCCCCGCTGGCTCATGCCTAGTGCAAGAGGCTTACTTCAACCCTTCAGAGCAACGAGGTAGCTGAATTTCTAGGACCAGGTTCTTGATCACACAGAGGCAGACTCCCTATGTGGCCAAAAGAATACTGATTTCAGGGGTTTATGCTTCTCCTAGGGATTCCAAGCACAAATTATCTGCATTAGGAATAACCAAGAATCTTTGTCAAAATGCCAATTCTAGGACCATCTGGGAGCCAGCGAAAGAGGATTGCAAACCAAAGTTTAAGAACCATCATTCTAGACCTTTGGTCTCTCAAACAGGATGCCACATCTCGGGCAATCCATAAGAGAATGTCATTGGCTGTGTGAGGAGAGTATAAGAACCTCTATTTATACCATATAAGAAATATGTAAAATAAGAAATAAAAATAAGAAATTACTTTGTGCTACTATTTAATATTCAGCTTGTCCCTGGATCCCTCGTGTGGTCATGTTCCCTGTGGTTCTGGAGGCCCCCTGGGAGTGACTAGACTCCAGACTAAAGGCATGAAGAGCACGGTCTGTGTGATGTTTTTTTTACAACATTCGAATGTTCTGGAGTTTACTCATGGAGTGAGTTTATGGATTCTATTAATTAATTTTCATTCAAGCCTGAGAAAATGGACAGATATCTTAAAAAGATTCCTACAAAAAACCAGACTGTATTTTGAAGCCAATGAAAATGGCCATCAGTGAAAAATAAGAAAATGCCAGAAGAGACACTTACTCGTAGCATGAGCTTTTCTTTAGCCCTACTAGAGAGCAAAAGTGACGATAAACCTATCGCACTCATGAAGAGTCTGCCAAATCTCTACTCCAACCGCCAACTTAAAAAAGTACCCAGAAGACTAAGTGAACTCTGGGCTCCCGTTCCAGCAGCACCAATGCTGAAGTTCCACGAAGTGCAAAGTGTGTTTCGGTTGTTACTACGGCCAGTGTAAAGCCATCACGATTGACAAGATAAAGCAACCAGAACATTATAATTAATAACCTTGTTTAGCAAAAGAAAGTTTGTGCTGTTAATAAAGTAAAATATTTTGAACTGTTTAATCAATGTATTCACTCCCCGGGATAAGTATACAGTTTATAAATAAATACATGTTATGGACGCATGACCCAATTTTTAAACCAATGGCCATGTGAGATAAAAGGCCGAGTTCATCTTGTTCCACCTAGAGACTCTGATAAGCTAAGTCTCCTCCTCTGCCCCCCTGAGCGGTGTTCAGATAAGCAAACTGTCCCTCACTGAGTTCTGCCATGAATAATGAAAAACCGCCTTCTTACTTGGGTATTAGAAGGACTTTTGTCATGGAACCTCAGAAGAAAAATGCAATGACTTGGCCGGTCGGTCCCACTGCCCGCAGGCATAAGAACCTGAAGGAATTCTGGGTTCTGCAAACAGTTTGGCATACGAAACCCCCCAACAGAACATAGACTCTGACGCCAAGTCTATTCACAAGAGTCTCTTGGGAACCCCGGCAAGGGCAGAGTCCATTGTGACTAATGCCCCGGGAACACACTGGTCAAGGACAATAGTCCCTGATCTCGTGGCTCTCTTGTTTTCCATTTCCATCTCCTACTGCCGCTTCTCTTCCTCCCTGAGCCACTCCCCGTGACTCCCACTCGGACTCCCACTCGGACTCCTGGGACCTGCTTGCTTACTTTAAAGACCCAGTTTGGGCTTTTCTCCAGTTCTAGACCTGGCTCCTATCATTTCATGTTCAGGCTGCATGTGTTACTTTAGCAGCACACATCCCCGACCATGGAGGAGCTACTCCCCCAGGCTTGTGAGGCTCTACAAACTTGCCAGGCTTCCATCTTCCTGCCAGGAGGCCAGTGATCATATCATTGCCTTGAATAGGAAGGAAAGGATCCAGGGACTACTTCTGGGAGCGAGCTCCATGCCCCAGTTAGTGGTGAAGTCTTCTTCACTCTTCTAGGCCTTATAAGGGGCAAGGACAGGCCTTGGCAATGGAGAACAACTATAGAAGAAAGGTCTTTTGCCTGAACCTTTCTGATTGGTTCTCTGTGCTGTAATTGCTACAGAGCTTGGTCTTTTCGGCTATCATAACTTGCAAATCGGCAGCAAATCTTTGTCAGGATGAAAGAACAAGGAGAAAGCCAGAGACAGGGCAGGAGAACTTCATCAGAGCTGGTGACAGACATCCATCTCTTTTGAGGTTTGCTTTCCCCAGCCCCTCATTCTGAAGCTTTCTTACTTGCTGCTGTTTGTATTCTCAGTCTTTGGTCATACCTGCCACAGATCTGCCCACTGCCATCGACCAAGGCCTCACACCTTTCCTACAGGGTTCCCTTGAGTTCAAACTAAGAATCAACCAATATAAGTTGGGCAACTGACCTCCATTATTCTCTTCTCCAAGAATCCCTTTAATCATTTTCCTTACACATGCCTTGTTTTAGAAGATTATGAATATTAACCTATTTTCAGGTCTTTTTTTTTTTTTTTTAAGATTTTAGTTATTTATTTGACAGAGAGAAACACAGCCAGAGAGGGAACACAAGCAGGGGGAGTGAGAGAGGGAGAAGCAGGCTTCCCGTCCAGCAGGGAGCCCGATGAGGGGCTTGATCCCAGGATTCCGGGATCATGACCTGAGCCGAAGGCAGTCGCTCAACCAACTGAGCCACCCAGGCGCCCCCCCTTTAAGGTTTTACTTGTCAGAGGGAAAGAGAGGGAGAGAGAGCACAAGCAGCAGGAGTGGCAGGCAGAAGCAGAAGGAGAAGCGGGCTCCTGTTGAGCAGGGAGCTTGATGTGGGGCTTCAATCCCAGGACCCTGGGGTCATGACCCAAGCTGAAAGCAGACACTTAACCGAACGAGCCACCCATCAGACCGTTTTTTAATTCCCATGTTAAAAAATTAAAGATATAAATGATGAAAAACTAGATAGATGAGGGAAGGGTTGTCTCTACAAGGGATGGCAGATGCCTGGGATGTGGGGGAAAGAGGGACAGATACCCCCAAGGCTCTGCTACCCACTTCTGAATGTTGGGCCTTGGTTATGTCTATAGATTTCCATGTTTCCTTGTGCACTATTTCTAAAACTTGACTTCACAATCTGATACTACTCACTTATGCTTGGTATATATTTACAATGCAAATAGGGCTACAAGGTATTTAAGCCTAGCACAGCCTTTCCCTACATATACTCATATTCGGGAAGCCTGCTTGTAAGAAGGTCCAAAGCAAGGCCAAACAATTTCTGTCTAACGCAAGCCTAATTTTAATAAATCATCTCTTAGGATGTATTACACTGTGAATATTTCAAGCAAGTTTTATTATTATTTTTTTTTACCTTGGATACCCACATCATCTCTACAATAAAGCACATAAAATGCGCTCAAAATTGTAAAGAAAGTACCATGTGATCTTAATAGCGTAAAAATGGGTTTGCATTAAAATATTTCCTTTAGGAGTTGAATTTTGGATACCTTTTACTAAAAAAAAAATAGCCACACCAAAACTAGGACCCTGAAGTAATTGTCATGGGGTCAAGTATTAGAAGGCAAGAAGAGTAACCCGGAATAAACTTCATCAAAATTCAAATTCTGCCATTAACTTCTTATACAAAACTACTGAAACTCATAGAATGGATATGAACAAAGCCAAGAAGATGTTGTCTTTGCCATCACCCGGCCTGAGTGGGAAGGTGTACTTATTTTGGAGCCCAAGATGGTTATTTTACTTACCACTTCGAAGTGTGAGGAGAATATAAATTATCATCAATGGGAGTCGTTAACACGTGCTGGTTTACAACATTTAAATACTTCTCTATGTGAATCTGTTACAGAAAAGTTAAAGTTTAGGCCATTATAGTGGACTTAAGATACTCAGCTAATTTACTTTATTTCATTAGGGTAACGCTTTGAATTGTGTAATTAAGCCAAAAGACACAACATGCTATGAGTTTATTGCATGCCTAAAGTATCATCGGGCATCTCGAGGCTAAATGACTTTATCCCAAAAAACATAATAAACAATTGAGACTCAGAGCTGGAGTGACCTGTAGCACTTTTCACAAATTAAACTGTGCACAGCCGTCAGTAAATCTCTTAGCCAGGTAAGCTTACTAGGCAGGATAGATAGAGGGTATTGTCTTTCCTTTATAGGGATTTCAAGCAAGCATCCAGGGTGAGAATCTGGCCCTTGGGTAACAGATTATTTAAAATGGCCAACCCAGAGCCTCCCGCTGGGTGCAGGCCTCTCACCATCAGATAATATAGGGCAATGGTGTTCCAGTTTGCTGAGGCAACAAAACACACCACATCTCTCACAGCCTGGGGAGCTGGGCTGTGGAGCTCACAATGTGGGAGAGTGAAAGTCTCAGGCCAGAGCAGGGACAGTGACAGTTAGAGGTCTCAAAGATGGAGATGGTCCTTATTTGGACACATGTGCTAATAGATCCTTGTCTCTTTCTTTCTTTTTTTTTTTTTAACTTTTAAAGACTTATTTATTTATTTGAGAAAGAGAGGGTGAGCAGGGCGAGAAGGGTGGTGGGAGAGGAAGACAGAATCTCAAGCAGACTCCTCGCTGAGCATGGAGCCTGATGTGGGGCTCAATCTCATGACCTTGAGATCATTACTGGAGCTGAAATCAAGAGTCAGACGCTGGGGGCGCCTGGGTGGCTCAGTTGGTTAAGCGACTGCCTTCGGCTCAGGTCATGATCCCAAAGACCCGGGTTCGAGTCCCACATCGGGCTCCCTGCTCAGCGGGAAGCCTGCTTCTCCCTCTCCCCCTCCCCCTGCTTGTGTTCCCTCTCTGGCTGTGTTTCTCTCTGTCAAATAAATAAATAAAATCTTTAAAAAATTTAAAAAAAAAAAAGAGTCAGACGCTTAACAGACTGAACCACCCAGGTGCCCCTAGATCCTTGTTTTATAGATGAATATTATCCTGGTCTGAAGACCGGATTCTTCTCTGTCCTTTGACCAATGTATAATGATGAAGTCCCTGTGTACTTTATCTCACCCTTCCAAAATTGTTCACCTCTTTAGCTTTACCTACTGGATTACAACATCACAAAAATAACGAATCTCAAAATACTTAAGCTATTTAGGGAGAAACAAACTCTTTTTCTTTAGAAACCTAGTGAAACTGATAGAAACTCTGTGCAGTGTATTGCTTTGAATCCTTTTTTTTGTCGGGAATATTGTTAGACTTATGCTTATTTTAAAAATTCTTAATTCTTTTTATCAAACTATATGTTAGGGGTTATCATTGCAGAATCTTACATTCCCAACATCTTAAATTCTTTGTGGCATGTGACAGAATGCAAACCAATCAGTTAATAATCATGATTTTAATAAAAGGGACAGAATGAGAAAATTGCTGCCCAACCTAAGGCCATCTCTGTTACAGAATTATACAGGGTCCGGTGAGAACAACAGTCCCTTTCTTCCAGAGGAATCTTTGTCTCCTTCCAGCACTTTATTTAATATCTAAAGCTCTACTTACTCTTAACCCCATTTCAGTCCTTTGAATGGCGGTTTCAAGATTCTGAATGTTTAGAGCCTCTCCTTTTTCCTCAAGTGGGAAATCTGTTAATTTCTCCTTTAACTTATAAAGGTCTTCATGGACCTGTAGGTATAAAAAATATAAAATATTGAGGGAATACATACAGAGTTCACCTGAAACAGTTACTTATTTTAAGATTTTCAATTTGCTTGTATTGCTAGAGAAAATCAAGTAGATTTTATGATGTTCATCGGAAAGGATTGTCTGTGTGGTTCCAATATTCTAATATTCTTTTTTTTAAGATTTTATTTATTTATTTGACAGAGAGAAACACAGCCAGAGAGGGAACACAAGCAGGGGGAGTGAGTGAGGGAGAAGCAGGCTTCCCGCCGAGCAGGGAGCCCGATGTGGGGCTCGATCCTGGGTCTCCGGGATCATGACCTGAGCCGAAGGCAGTCGCCCAACCAACTGAGCCACCCAGGCGCCCTAATATTCTAATATTCTTTATCAGAATGTTGCATTATTGTCTTTCAGATTCCAAAAAACTAAACTTTCATACAATTTTTTCTTTTTCCTTCCCCTCATTGGAAACAAGTCCAAGATAAAACTGTAACTCAAATCGCTTCTGCTCCATAGCTGGTAAGAGATATGAGCTGATACGAAGTTTGTGCCAAACTTGGATTTCTACTAACTGCTTAGGAGGTAAGAAAACAGAAAAGCTCTATCAATGAGAGGTTTTAGTGAAAGCAGAGCCTTTCAGGAGCGCTTTCGGTGCCTCAGTCAGTCAAACGTCCAACTCTCGGTTTCAGCTCAGGTCATGATCTCAGGGTTGTGAGATCGAGCCCCACATTGGGCTCTATGCTCAGCATGGATCTGCTGAAATTTCTCTCTCTTCCTTCCTCTCTGCCCCTCCCTGTCCATGTGGGCTCTCTTTCTCTCTCAAAGCAAGCAAACAGGCAAGCAGAGCCTTTCAAAAGGGAATTGTAAATAGGTTGACAAGGGCCTGTTGGTTTTCCATTCTGGCTGGATCTTCCCCCTCATACTGCTCTGAAGAAGCAGTTCTTGATTCTGTTTCATGTAGTCAGAAATGCAATTATGAAGAAAAAGCAACATACATTATCACTCCAACATTTTCCTTCAATCTGTATTTTCTTTGGAAATGATGAATGTCTCTCCAATGCCACCTACCTTCACAATAAATTGGGTGCTATGAGATTAGATACCACAAGATTCTCTGCATTCATATCAGAAACCAAACTTCAATACATAAATACAGATGGCACCAATTATTGTATGGGCTGCTGCCACAAGAAAAACATTGTGTTATGCAAATTTATGAACCCAACACCTGTTTCAGCAATAGTCAGACCATTAACTATCTGCAGACTGGGCTGCTAAAGGCATTTTGAAACAGTTCCCTTTCCTCTGTTAGTGTAACCGGACACACACATGTTGATCTAGCCTGTCTTATCGATTACTTTGGGAAATTCCCATGGAGCCAAGTATTCAAAAGATCAGAATTTGCATCTTTTCATTGATGGGCATCACAGTCTGGTAGACACATCTGCTCTGCACAAATTGTCATGGAAAGCCTTCAGGGCTCACAGATTGAAATCAGAATACACCTACTGTTTGCTTTCAAGCACTGAGGATGAAGATGTACTTCTTTCCGTAGTTTTGTCCAAGTTAATGCTACAAGATGATTTACCATCTATTGTCTAAAGGCATTTGCAAAGTACAAGGAGGCAGTTCAAGGCAAGACCTACTTTCCAGACCCACATTTCTTGGTTCTTCCTTAGAATGCACCGCAGATCCTTCTTGTAGCTCTATTATTTGTGGTATTTGTAACTTCAGGAACCTTTCTGTAATTACGCCTGTCAGCAGCTGGGGCGGCGGGGAGCGAAACTGTCCTGGATTATTTATCATGGAACCAAAGGGCTGCTTTCTTTATCTGCCTTGGGTGGGCAATTACACTTCTACACAGAGTCATGAGACAATATGTAACAGGTCTACTACATAGTAAGGGCCCCGTACAAGGCAAATGGACATCATTCCTTGCTCCATCATTGGTTGCATGATGACAGGCACAATAGCATGTTTCCTCTGATTTCTTCACCATAAAAAAAAAGAATTATTCGACCTCATAGGATTGTTGAGGACAAATAAGGCAATATGTGTGTGAAAATGAATGAATGCAGGCTTTGGAACCAGGCAGATAAGAACTACAATCCTGTTTCATCCCTTTTGGAGCTTGACACACTTATTTAGTTTTTGAGGGCCTTTCATCAAAGGGGGATAACCAGCTACCTGTTGGCTTAGTGCCAAGAATAAAATGAGTTCAAGTACAGAAAGTGTCTCATACAGGACCAGCCACGTAAGAGGGCCCTGAACAAATGTTAATTCTCTTCTTCTGAATTGTCAAACCCAGAGAAACTCCTTGCATATAACTGGCACTTAATAAATGTCCCTTGATTTGAATCGCTCTCTTAATCTTCCTCAAGAGTTTTTTTTTATTTTCTTGCCAGATATTTTCATCTCCCCTCTCAATAACCACCCATGTGTTTGTGTAGTAATTACAATAGAGACAAGTACTGTAGGAAATGTGTCACTAGACTTGGGTAGGAACAAAGACTAAGTTCTAAATCTCTGTTCTTCCTTCAAATAGATCCAGTCTACCATATTGAAATGTTACGTGTCCCCCAGTCATCTCTGTGATTATTGAATGCATTGCTTTCCATATATTTACTACTTGGAAGACAATCTGGAGACAAGGCTGCTTAAGAAGAGGCCCTTGAAAAATTTAATGCAGTGAAGATTTCCTCTAAAATTTAGAAGAATAGCCATGCAACCAGATTCCATGCTGTTAAAAGCAGTTCCATAATTGCATTTTATCCATCTCTGCCAAAGATAGTTTGGCTAATTCATTCTCATCACACTTTGCCCACTTGCCCCTTCATTTTATGTTGTATGTTCCTGGAAAACCAGATGGAGAAGTAGATAAGAAAGACAGCGATGATATCAAGCTATCGATTAGTGCCAATATTTCCAAGGTTGGTGTTAACATAAAATGGTTGGATTTGGGAAATAGGATTTCCAGTACTAATTAAAAGGCTAATTTTGCTGTCAAGACAGAATATCTTTAAAAGATGTATTAAAAAGATATCACATGATCATTAATAAATTTGAAACGCAAAGCCTGTAAGAGTTATTAATAAAAGAAAGCACCAAGGAATCTCCCAGACTCATTACCCTACTTCTTCAAGACTGTTTTACAAGCACACATTACCTGTTTCTCTCTCCCCTTGCACAAGTCACTTTAGCTCTTTTTACCTTAGTTTCTTCTCCTATAAACTGGGGCTAAATATGACACCTGCCTAGCCTAGTTACTGCACAGTGTCTTGCTGTCAATAAAGCTGACTATTATTTCGATTGTAACAGTGATTATCATCACTATAGTTAGAATGCCACGGTTCTGATCAGTCGAACCAAGATTTGGCTAAAACCATAAAAGGTCTGAATGACAGACTTGAAGTGAAGTAGATAACAAAAGGCCGCCTGGTAGAACTCTGTGGGGAGATAGAAATCACAGGTCCTGAACCAAAAACAAGAACATGGGCTTTTGTACGGGATCGGACAGCGCGACACAATATTCACAGTCAGAACTGTCCTGGGAAATGCAGACATACAAAGCACATGTTTTCATAATAAGTCACACGAGTTTATAATTAGAACACTGTGTATTTAAAGATTTTTTTCTCAAGTAGTTTAGATAGTTTATCATAATATTTTATTATCAATTTGTATCATCTATGTGCTTTCTAAATAATAGTGCAGGTTAGTCTAGCTCCCTTCAGTTTTGAATAGGATGTGTATTCTTGGAGAATGAGTTAATGGGTAGATCAGTATCCAGTTGTCCAGGATCAATGGACCTAATCCTGTGCCAGATAAAATGGGATATCCAAAAGATCCACTTGTAACAGGGAAATAAACAGGAAACAGGGAAATACTTTATTTGTCCTATAGCATCACCCATGAAATTTTAGTTAAGAATGGAGTAGGCCTGGTTAAAAAAGACAGACTAAAATTAATTTTTTCCTTTTCTCCCAGTACAAAGCAGGCTATTCTTTTTTATTATTATTGTCCTTTATTTATTACATTATTTTATTTTTTCAGTGTTCCAAGATTCATTGTTTATGCCCGACACCCAGTGCCCCATGCAATACGTGCCCTCATACCCACCACCAGGCTCGCCCATCCCACCACCACCCTCCCTTCTAAGACCCTCAGTTTGCTTCTGAGTCCAAAGTCTCTTGTTTCGTCTCCCTCCCTTATTTACCGCAATTCACATTTCCTTTCCTTCTCCTACTGTCTTCCATATTATTCCTTATGCTCCACAAGTAAGTGAAATCATATGATATTTGACTTTCTCTGAAAAGCAGGCTACTCTTTTTAAAAAAGATTTTAATTATTTGACCTAGAGACAGAGAGAGAGAGAGAGAGAGAGAGAGAGAGAGAGAGAGAGAGATATCACAGGTAGGCAGAGAGGCAGGCAGAGAGGGGGAAGCAGACTCCTGCTAAGCAGAGAGCCCAATGTGGGGCTCGATCCCAGGACTCTGAGATCATGACCTAAGCTGAAGGCAGAGGCTTAACCCTCTGAGCCACCCAGGTGCCCCAAAGCAGGCTACTTTTAAAAAGACATAGAAATGAACAGAAAACTAAGTAATATTAAAAGATAAGAGACCAGATCTAATAACAACTCACATCTATTGAGTATTACATATTATATGTTTCCCAATATTTTAACCCTTACAAGACTCCTAAGAGGGAGTTCATATTATCATCTTATTTTTACTTGAGGGAATCTGAGGTTTAAAGTGGTTAAGTACCCTGTGCCAGGTAAGTTAGCTGGTGAACTGGTAGAATTCTTCAAATCCAGACGGTCTGAATCCAGAGCCTTCATACCTAACCATTTAAGCAGTATGTACATAATATCTACAAATATACAGACACATTATTTATAAATATACAAAACTAAAGGTTGGTGAAAATTCAGTGGAAAAGACAGGTTTTAAATACAGAGACGAGCAAAAAGGGGCAAGGGAAGACTTTCTTTTTCATAACAGGTTCACAGATTGGAAGGGTTTCACAAGATTGCTTGCATTTTCTATGTGTAGGGGTCTACCCATAATACTCATCTTTGATCAGTTTCTTTTCCATAATGTGAAATAATAATAGTCCTTATCAGATACCTTTGTTGTGGGGGGTTAAATGAGTTAAAATATGTATAGCACTTAGAACGATGCACAATACCCAGCAAATACTGTTAGCTTTGACGTTGGGGATTTTTCTTGGAAATTGTATTATGGTTTTATATTTTACAATACTACCTAAGGTAGAAGGTCTCAGAATTGAGCATGCATCACAATTATCTGCAAAGATTATAAGGACAGATTGCTGGGCTCTACCCCCAGAACTCCTGATTTAGTAGGTCTTGAACAAGGTCTGAGAATTTGCATTTCTCACAAGTTCTCAGCCAGTGCTGAAGATCCTGGTCCCGAGACCACTCTGAGAATCACTGGTCTAAAGTTGCTTAATGTATCTGATTGGAACACAAGCCTGACTTACTCGTTTAGGGTGAAGGAGGTAGAGATTTGAAGTACCTCCGTTTTCTGGCAACTTTGCATATATATTATATATAATATGTATAAATGTATGATATATTAATATATTACTATATATCATTTATATATCACACTTACATATAAATTGATAGAAACAATTTGATTGCCTAGGCTGATAATAAAGGAAGACGTCATTATGATAAAAAGAAATTTTGTAGCTTTGGGAAATTGAGTCGATTTAGAGTCAGAGGTAGATCTAATTCAAGCTATGTATCCTACAGAAGAGAAAACTTAGGCCCAGAGAGATGAAATGATTAGCCTAAAGTTACCCACCTGGGAGAATGTCATTACCAAGGTCAGACCTCAGTATTCTGACTCCCCCCAAAGTGCTTTCCAGTAGCCTGTTTGGAGGATATAAATCATTGCCCCAGGTACAAGTGGAATCCATGCTGGGGCAGGAGAGTAGTGCTGTGTGCTCATAAATACTCAGGACTTGGTGAGAAAGTAGGGAAACTCTTCCTCATTTCCTTGTTAAATATATTCTCCATATTACCAGGGAGAATGTTCTACTGTGTCTAGAGTTCAGCCTCAATAATCATGTTAACACATAGTCTCACTTTTTCGACATGGTCCTCCACTCACTGTGTCCAAAATAACCCTTTTAGCATAGGGGGTATTGATCAGCATGCGTAGGACTGTTCTTAGCTCTCCTGTTCTGTTTTCTAATCCAATGACAACAGACGTTCATACTCTAATGTTGTATCCTAGGTTGATCAATAGCTACCTCTGAATCCTATTTGGAAGTGAAAAAGGCCTCTTGCTTTTCAGTTGATACCCCTATTCTACACTATTCCAAACCACAAGGGGAGCAACCCTAGGGAAATAATTCTCTCAAGGGAAAGTGTGAAATTAGGTGTGAGAATTCTCCCTGGATTCCAGTCTCTTTTTAAAAGATGTTCCAGGTCTGGAGAAATAGAGAAAACAAAGGAGTAATCTAATTGTTCCTGTAGTCAACACAAAGTATACTGTAGGGGAAAACTGGCTGTTTCTGGATAGGAGTCTCCATTCGTGTCCCAACTGTTTGAAGACTGCAAACAAGGGCCTTGAATTTAGAGCAGGTATATGTAGTAAAGAATCAATGCTTCCCAATCAGAGTTCTGACCTTTGGCCTTGGATACGAGGAGGTGATGTCTAGGGCTCTGGACTGTCCTGCTTGATGAGTGTCTTTGCTTGGAGGCTTTGGTCACCAGACAGCCTGACAATGTGATTTACGTTGGGGGCCCTGAGCCACACGGTATCTGTTCCAACTTCCAGAGGAACTAGAGACTAAAGGCATTAGTGTGACCTCTGGGCAGGGTTAGAAATGAAAGGTCAGAACATGGGCAGTGTGTGATTGAGTCCCAGTAAAATCTCTGGACATCAAAGTCTTAGAGGAGTTTCCCTGGTTGGCAATACTGGTTGGCAATATTCCACATACATTGTTACACATCAAAGCTGGGAGGAGATAAAGCCATCCCTGGCGCTTTGGGGAGAGGATGACTCCGTTTCAATCCCTCCTTATAAGGAGCTGCCTTATGCATGCCTTTCCTTGGCTGACTTTATTTGTATCCTTTCAGTGTTTCAACACTGTAACTATAAGCATAGCACTTTCCTGAATTCTGTGTTTCTCTACCAAATTAGCCAGAATGAAGGTAGTCAGGGCCCCCGACTTTGTACATAGCGGGCCTGAAGCCAGCTTGATTCTGGGGACTTCTGAACTTAGGTTGGAGTAGAAATGAGGGCACTTTTGTGGGGACTGTCCCCTCAGACTTCAGAGTTTGCTAAATTCCTCTAGGATGCTAGTGATAGACAATAACAGAATATGAGGGAAGAAGCTTTGGGTATTATTGATAATGAGGAACTCTATGAAACTGGTGTGTTTAGTGGTTTATATTTTGGAAAAGATGCATTTAAAGAAGTCTCTCCTAGATGAGAGGTGAGAGGCCAATATCCTGGCAGGAAAGTCCTCTGCAGATCTGAGTGAGAGTCCAAATAGAGTGAATTAAGGCAAATTACTTCAAGCGTTAGACAAATGGAGCTAAATACCAGTCAAAAGTGATGATTTATGCAGAAATGTTTTAAAACTACCATATGTAAATATGAAAGAACAAAATTTTTTTGTGGGAAAAATCTGAGTATAACCATCACAAACTGAGTTATACCAGAGAAGTTTGTTTGATATTTCCCTCCTCAGGTTAGAAAGCGTCATTTCCCTCAGTTTTTTGGGGCACATTTCTATATTCAAAACTTTAACTTGATAGGCAATCCAAGTTACCTTTTATTTTTCTGTGTGTTCCCAAGCAAGGGACTTTTAATTATTTATTTAAGAGATAATCAACATATAACATATTTCAGGCATACAACATAATTATTCAATATTTGCATAATCTGCAAAAATGATCACAAGTTAACATCCATAATCATACAGTTATCACTTTTTTATGATGAGTACTTTTAAGATGGATCCTCTAAGTAACTTTCAAATGTAACAGGACAGGATTATTAACTACATCATCATTCTGTATATTACATCCCCAAGACTTAGTTACTTGCAAGGTACTTTCAGATCCAAAAAATTTAGGTGCTTAATTAAGAAAAGTGGTTTACATATTTCAACTTCTTACCAGATTTCTTATCATCTCCCCAAAGTGTCTGACTTGTATTTACCCCATACTACGGGTTCAAATTTTTCAGAACATAACATTTTAAAACGGTGCCTCAGCGTAAGATGGATTTGGGGAAGTTTAGGTTCTGGGGCGAGGTGTATGGTTCTGGAGTTTTACCAGAGGCAGAACCGTCGAGCTTCTGGAGCGCAACCGCCAGGGTAAAGCACGGAGTGGGGAGGGGCGTTTCAGGCTGGTGGCCGAGGTCTGGGTGGGCATATTTGGGAGTTCTCGGAAGGGCAGGGTCCACTGCACGCAGGAGGCGGTCTGGGGATGGCGCTCCTACAGGATGGGCGCAGGTGGATCGGCACTGCTGGGCCTCGCGTGGAAGTGTCTTAGCTGGGCGGGGCCCGGAAAGGCCCGTTTCCCACCTGGATTAGGATGGTTCCGATGGGGTCGTAGTTTTCAGTCTCCTGTGCCATGGCTAGGGCTGGGGAGGACGCCCTCCCGGAGGAGGAGCGGTCTCCGGGCTCCGAAGCTGGTTGGCGAGAGCGCTCGTCCCCATGGCAACGCCACGCGCAGCCGGGCCTGTTTTACGCCGGGAGCGGAAGAGGGGTGTGGGAGGAGTCAGGGTTGTCGGTTCCTTCCGTCAACGCGCCCTTTTTAACGCGTCTCCCCCTCGCGCCGGCGGCCGTGGTACAGCCCAAGGCGGAAGCGGTCCTGGGACGGAACTGGTTCGCGAGCGCAGCTATGGCTTCGGGTGTCCCCTGTGCGCTTGTCACCAGCTGCTCCACCACCTTCTCCGGAGACCGGCTGGTCCAGCGTGAGTAGCGGGGCTCCTGGGCCGACGTCCAAGCCACCCCACTATCGTCGGGCCACGGCCTCGGAACCGCAGTCTCCTTCTCGGCCTTTGTCGCCGCGGGCCCTGGGCTTTTCCCCCACTCGGCGGAGGCCAGAGGCTCCTCGGGTGCCGCTCGGACCTGGTCCGGGTGTCGCTCCGACCCGGTCCGGGTATCCAGGCCCCGCAGCGGTCTTCCCCTAGCTCTCACACTCATTGCTTGTCTGCCAGCCCCACGCGCTGTTGCTTGTCTTCCAGCTTTTTCTGCAAAGTGGGACTCATCCCTGCCCCGCCCAGCGCCCGAGCTGTTGCGGGCTCCTTTGAGACCACCCGAAAGGCGCTCCGGAAATAGTACCGAGTTACCCGGGTGTAAGGTGCAGAAATGGGGATGCTTGTTGCGGTCCCTGCTCCTGAGGTGGAGAGTAGATTTCCTCTTGGCTCCCTCTTGATGTATATGAATTAACCTTGTCTGCTCCACTCCAGACTGTCTCCTGAGGCGTAGGCTCTTGGGTAGCGTTAGCATTTGGGTGTTTCTGGGCCTAGTCTCTTGACCTCTGGACCTTCATGGTGGTTGTCAAATAACTCTTACAACTTAGGTGAGACCAGTGTAGTAAAGCGTGGGACTGGGTCCTGGGCTCAACTCTTTCAGTAAAGGATTCCGTGATTGTAACCCGAGACACCTGTTCTAAATGCATGGCTGGAATTAGAGCAGGGACTTTCAGCTGAGTAACAGCACACTTAACCTCCACCCTGCAGTTATCTTACCTGTAAGATGGTGGTGATTTTCACAGCATTGTCATGCTTAACCCAGAAGCTGGCATAGAGTAAGCATTTGATGAATGGTAGTCATTATTATTAAAGCACATTATCTATCTAACCCCCAGTTTCCTGGTCCTAAAAATGAGGCATATGAGCCTGTCTCACAAGAGTATTGAAAACAGGTGACATTTTGAAAGCACTTTGTAAACTGTAAAGCATCATGCAGCTGTACATTTTTTTCCTGTACCTGTCAAATGACAGGCAGGACGTCCCTCCAGCATAAATATTCTATAAACTTACTTATCTGTGACCACTTAAAAAGTTCTTTGCCAGGATAGAAATATAATAATAGCACTTAGCAAATGAATTAACTGCTCTGCGCCATTTCCTTACCCCTTAGTAGTGCGCCTTCCCATTTCTTCCCTTTCTTTTCTTTTTAAAAGATTGTTTCACTGTAAAAGTAGTGTATTACATAAGATTTAGCATCTTGAGAAGAGAATGTCTGCTATGGTCTCGTCACCCAAACTCAAATACCATTAGCATTTCTGTACATTTCCTTCTTCTAGTCTTTTTTCCAGTGCTTACGTTAAAAAAATTATAATCACATTTCATACATAATTTTGAGCCAGCCATTTTATATATAATTTTTATGTTATTATACATTGTTTTTATATTTTGTATGTAAAAATTTAAACTATTTTATTTTCAGATGTTTATATGTAAATATAATTAACACATTTATAAAATATATAAAATAATTTATATAATTTATTTATATTTTTCATATAATATTTGTGTGTATGTGTATATATATATTTTTTTATTTTTTATTTATTTATTTTTTTTGAGAGAGAGTGCGAAAGAGGGCGCACATGCAAAGGACAGCAGGAGAGAGAGACTCCTAAGCAGGCTTCCTGCTCAGCACAGAGCCCAGGAGGTGGAGGGGTTTGAGATCACGATCTCAAGCTGAAATCAAGAGTCAGACTTTTAACTTACTGAGCCAGCCAGGTGCCCTGGTGTACAATTTTTATCCTGCTATTTTTCATTTAACATCACATAATTTTATGATGCAATATGCTTTCTATCATATATTGCCTCTAGCGAATGTAAAATTTGCTCAAGATTCTTAAAATTCTTGGTGTATTTCACTTTATAAAATAATTACATGCATTTAGATTTCCATTACAGATATATAAAAATTCTTTCAAAGCCAATCTCGAAATATTTGTTAAGTTTTCTGATGGCTATGGTCCTCTCTCTGTGCACTTTAAGGATCAGAATTGGCAGATGCGGTCACTTCCTTGAAGGAGCTGACGACCTGTAGCTGGCGAATAGTAACACTATTGTCGGGGCGCCTGGGTGGCTCAGCTGGTTAAGCAACTGCCTTCGGCTCAGGTCATGTCCCACATTGGGCTTCCACCCGCTTCTCCCTCTCTCGCTCCCCTTGCTTGTGTTCCCTCTCTGGCTATGTTTCTCTCTGTCAAATAAATTTAAAAAAAAAAAAATCTTTTTTTTTTTTTTTAAAGTACATTAGTATCCTTATGGGGAAAATTAATTCTATAAAATAATCCACTTTGTTTCTATATGTCAGATCCCTCTTAGATGCATCAAAAGCCAGCTTTTGTGTTGATTAAAGTTAGGTGGCCTTTCCTTTGTGATTCCACTAATGGCTGTGTAGGGATAAAATAAGAGCAGTTAGTGAAGACAGTACTAGTAAGGAGACGTGAACTCTAACCGAGGGCTCTATCGTTTTCTTCCCAGGTTATTGATAGGGAAAGGGTAGGTAGCACCAGACTGAAGTATTTGCTGGGCATTGATTCTGTTTTATTTCAATTAAAGATTACCATAAATTAATCATGAATTGAGTCTAATTTTGGCGTAAGAGAGAAAGATGACCATAATGAATGCTGCTTGTCAAATGTTCCATCATTTGGGCCACAGTGTGATTTTGGATTGAATCTGATCTTTTTTGGGAAGGTTTGGTTTCATTTCATTCATCAGGAAGAGGAACTGTAGGGTTTCTCCAGTTTTTTTTCCACATCTGCTATGTTTTACTGCTTTTTTACCCAATGGGAGATAGTTCATAATCAAATAACCAAGTTTATAAATACACATGAAATAAAAATCAGTAGGCCTCTGCTGTGGATAAAGTGCATGCGTGGATTTTGTGAAAACCTTTTTCACTTTGTCACTCAAAGGCCTTATTTTCAGTATTTTGGGTGGGTGTCTGACATCAGGTAAAAGAGCATTGCAGACTTACGTTGTAGACTTTTAAAGAGACATGAAGACTCAGGATGCTTGAGGGCCTCAGGTATGAGAGCAAGCAAGAGCAGAGGGCCAGACCTCTTTCCACCTCCTGTATTTTCATATGAAGATTTCTACTTTCATTACGGAAAAGTATATTCTGATATTAAGCACGGAGCTGGTCTCTGTGCCAGTCACTGTAGGTAAAATGACAGGTGCTATTGCTGCCCTTAAGAGGGATGTAGTGAACGTGTGTGCTCTACTTGTTAAAATATTAAAGTGGAAATACCTAAGTTTTAATATTTTACTCTGCGTTCATAGAAGGAACTTTGTTTTTTTATTTTAACTCCAGTGTAGTTAACATACAGCATTTATATTAGTTTCAGGTATATAGTATAGTGGTTTAATAATTCTGTACATTATTCAGTTGTCATGAAGATAAGTGTACCTTGGGGCACCTGGGTGGCACAGCTGGTTAAGCGTCTGACTCTTGATTTTGGCTCAGGTAATGATCTCAGGGTCGTGATATCGAGCCCTGCCTGGGGCTCAGCGAAGATTCTGCTTGAGGAGTCTCTCTCTCTCTCTCCCTCTACCTCTCCCTCTGCTCCTCTCCCTTCTTGTGCAGAAACACTAAATAAATAAACACATACATAAATAAAATCTTTTAAAAAAATTAAGTGTACTGGTCCCCTTCAGCTATGTGACCCATCCCCTCTCACACTTCCCCTCTGGTAACCATCTGTTCTCTGTAGTTAAGATTATTTTTTGGTTTGTCTTAACAGTTTCTTAAATTCCACATGTGAATGAAATCCTATGGTATTTGTCTTTCTTTGACTTACTTCACTTGGAATTATACCCTCTAGATTTATCCATAGTGTCATGGCAAGATTTCATTCTTTTTTATGAATGAATAATCCATTGTATATGTATTCACTTCTTTATCCATTCATCTATCAGGGCATGCTTGGTCTGCTTCCATAGGCTGTTGTTAATAATGCTGCAGTAAATATAGGGGAGCATGTATCTTTGAATTAGCATTTTCGTTTTCTTTTGTAAAATATCCAGTAGTGGAATTACTGAATCTTATGGTAACTCTATTTTTAAGTTTTTGGGAATCTCAATACCCGTTTTGTACTTGTAGGAGCTTTAGATCTTTTAAAAGTCCCTGGAGACTTGCTTGATGATGTTGAGGTGTGTCATGCTGCCTAAGCACCCATAGGCTATTCAGGTTCTACATCTGAATATTTGGAGCAAAATTCTTGCTTTTAGTGAAATGTGGAAATTTGGAGATCTTACAGTCATAACAAACATTTTATGTATATCAGTACTCTTCTCAAACGTCTTTTAATTTGATTCTTGTATCCCTGTGAACTCATGAAATCAGATTATCTTCATTTTATAAGTGAAGAAATCATGGCTTGGAAATACCAGGTGACTTGGCCGAAGTGCTGGAGGACTACATGTTGGAGCCCATGTTCCCATTCAGGACTGGTACGCACGAATACGTGCCCACGATGTGTTGGAATTCCTTGGCAATCAGAACTATTTAACTTCAGGATGGTGGCATTGGTGTGAGAAATGAGAAGATTAACCCCTAAAAGAGGGTTTTAAAACAGGGGTTTAAAAAAAAGAAAATGGGTTTTTAAGTAGAGGGTTTTGCATTTTCATTTAGGAATTTGAAGTCTTAATTCTGAGTAAATAAGTATCTTTGTCTAGAGGACCTATATTTAAAAAGAGCGTTATGTATGCCCGGTAGTTTTGAACAGTATCTGGATTTTTATTTTCTCAACGGAGTGTACTTAAAATAGAGGCATATTATGTCTTAGTCACTCCTCTGCGGGATAACATGAAAAATAGAAAGTTGTTCAAGATCATCTCTACCATCCCTTCTAGATATAATAGTCTGTGTCACCATGTTACTTATTTTTATGTTAGATTATATGGTGCTTCTTACCTCTGGCATTCTTAATTTTTGTGTGTGCATTTTTTTTTGAGAACTGCCCCATTTTGTTTTGTAGGATAGGATCACATTCAGCTTGTTGACATTAATTCAATCCACCAGTCTTACTCCAATCTCCCCAGTTTGACTTTTATGTATTTGTATGTGTGTATATATTCTACAGTTTTGTCACTTGTGGTTTGTGTATCTACCACCACGGTCAAGAGACTGAATAGCCTAGGGGTCCCTTGTATTATAACCACACCCACCTCTCTTCCAGGCTATGTTCCCAGTCTGTCCCTGACCCTTGGCAACCACTGATCTGTCCTCCATTTCCAAACTGTTGTCATTTCAGAAATGATGTAATTGGAACCATAGAGCGATTACTTTGGGGGATTGTTTGTTGTTGTTGTTGTTGTTGTTGTTTATTTGTTTTTGTTTCTCTGCTCAGCATGGTTCCCTGGAGATTCATCTATATTGTGTGTGTCAGTTCATGCCTTTTGACTGCTGAGCACTATCCCACGGTAAGGATGTGCCACAATTTACTTACCTGTTGAAGCACTTCTGGGTTGGTTTCAGTCTTTGGTTCCTGGTCCAGTTTTTGTAGAAAGTTTTATTGGCTTACAGTCGTGACCATCTATTTCCATTTTGTCTGTAGCTACTTTGCAGAGTTGCTTAGTTGTCCCACAGACCATATGGCCTACAGCCTAAAATATTTCCTAAAATGTATTTGGCCCTTTACTGAGCAAGTTTGACAGCCTGTGTTCTGAGCATGTGTACTAACGTGCTTAATTGTCAGAACTGTGAATGCTATTGTCATGATCATTCTTCTCATTTTGCAAAGAAATTGCAGCACGGAGAAATTAAGTAATTTGCTCAAGGCCAAATAGCTGAGCCAGGTCTTCAACCCAGGCAGTCTGGCTCTAGGGACTGCCCCTTAACCTGTCCTGCTCTCATTTAACTTAAGACAGGGGAACTGGAAACGGGAATGGCACCAGAGGGGCAGCAGCTGAGCTGGGGGGTTCTCTTTGAAGGCTGAATGGATAATGGGATTTAGCCTGCGGTCATTTGCTTTCTTAGGAGAATAATGCTTGGAACAGAGCTAAAACTTCTCACTAATTTGACTTTAGCAGTTGCACATAGGACTTTATACATTTTTCCGGGGTTTAACTTAGGCTCAGTCCCCAGGTCCTGGTCACCTGGTTTTCACAGCTCCCCTGGCAAGTGGAAAATTAGCACAGCCACTGTTTTCTTCTGCTTCTTTCCCAGGGATTTGCAGTTAAGTAGGTGCCTGGTCCTAGAGAAACTTCCCTGGCCTGGGGCGGTGGGGGTAGATGCAGAATGGTGGCTTTTAAACGAAATGCCTCATTTTAGATGGGAAGACTTGTGCCCGGTTGAGATTTGGGTCTCCCTTTAGGACAATTAACTATCTTGACTTTTTCCCCCAGGATTGAGGATTTTTTTTAAAAGATTTTATTTATTTATTTGACAGAGAGATCACAAGTAGGCGGAGAGAGAGGAGGAAGCAGGCTCCACGAAGAGCAGAGAGCCCTATGCGGGCCTCCATCCTAGGACCCTGAGATCATGACCTGAGCTGAAGCAAGAGGCTTTAACCCACTCAGCCTCCCAGGCGACCGAGGATTTCTTTTTAATTGAAATAGCATTGATATATATTAGTTTCAGGTGTACGACCTTGTGATTTGACAAACATTACAAAATACTTACCACAAGAGTGTAGTTACCATCTGTCACTACAAAAAATTATGACACTATTACTGACTATATTCTCTATGCTGTACTTTATATTCCTGTGATTTACTTTATAACTGGAAGTTGGTGCTTCTTAATCCTCACCTATTTTGCCTATCTCCCCAAAACCCTCCCCTCTGGCAACCACCAGTTCTCATATCTATGAGTACGTTTCTGTTCTGTTTGGTTTTTAGATTCCACGTAGAAGTGAAATCATACAGTATTTGTCTTTCTCTGACTAATTTCCCTTGGCATAATAGCTTCTAGATCCATCCGTGTTGCATTTTAAAGTTGTAGAAGACCGTCCAGTTTTGGAGTAGAGAATTTAACTTTTTGTGTTTGAAAACCATGGAAACAGTGCTCTGGTCCTTAGTTCTTAAAACTGCAGAACCAGATAGCTCAGTTATGTATGATGGCCAAAGTAGACTTTGGGGGATTACACAGGCAAAGCCAGCCATCATTTATGACATTATTTCTTTGGGAAACATTCATTCTTCTTCAAAACTGGGAGTTTGTTTCTTGTTCTGTCAGACCCCTATACTTACCAAAGGATCTTAAAGTAATTTACTAAGGAGAACATTCTTATTTCAAAGGCAGGGGTTATTGTGCGCCTTAGCTGACCTGGCATTGTCCAGCAGGGAAGAAGAGAAAAGCTTGAGTTGTTTTGTTTTGTTTTGTTTTTAATTTGCATTTTCTGTAGCTGCTTTAGTATTCTGAGTGGAGCCTTTTACTCTGGGAATAAGCTATAATTTTTGTGGGGCACCTGGGTGGCTCAGTCGTTAAGTGTCTGCCTTCAGCTCAGGTCATGATCCCAGGGTCCTGGGATCAAGCCCCGAGTAGGGCTCCCTGCTCAGCGGGGAGCCTTCTCTCCTTCTCCCACTTCCCTTGCTTGTGTTCCCTCTCTCGCTGTCATGTTCTCTGTCAAATAAATAAATAATCTAAAAAAAGAAAAGTTAACAATTTTTGCTTGAGCGAAGTGGTTTATTTGTTGTGGTAGGATGACTCTAACTTTGATTTAATTGTGTATTTCCAAGACTTTATTTTCTTCAAAGAAAGAATGATTGGGCTAACAAGATCTTCCATGAACGGTTTAAGGTTGTCATCAGGGAGTGATACAGTAAGTGGTCTAACTAAAGTAGTGATTTCAACTGGTATGGGCTAGAGGATTGTTTTCAGCTATGATATTTAATATATTTTTAAAGTTTCAATTAACAGTAAAAGAGGGCTTAAGATTTTTATCTTGATTAAAAGAGGGATGTCAAGTCATCAGCCTAAGGAGGAAAGAGATTAAAAAGAAGTTCATATTCTCTCCAGACCCAAAAGAACTTGCAAAATATTCCCATGTTATCCTTCTAGTGTGAGCATGCGTGTGTGTGTGTGAGAGAGAGAGAGAGAAATTCAAGCTCAAACAGGTGGCTATTTTCCAAAGTTTTTCAGCCCATAAACACTGGGGAACCAAGATTCAGTTCTAGTTCTTTGTGTGTATCCAAGGTGGAAATAGGGATAGGAGAAATGACAGTAAAAAATATTACTACTAAGATGAGAACTTTTATGACTTAAATTAAGTGTACACTTTTTCTTTCATGGTAGTTAAAACCTTGGTAGAGTAGAACCTATCATAGGTTAAAGAATGCACCTTTGTTGGTGTCTAGTTTGTTGGAGTAGAGAGTTTGACCTTTGTGTGAGTTTATTGTATATGAAGGAGGGATTATAAGGTGTTTGCCTTCCCCACAGATGGCATTCCAACAAAGAGGGTGGAGAGTGGGAGGAGGCACACCAGTGGAAAAGTATTCCGCATTAACCCCTGTTGTATGGAACCATTTGTGATACAGAGAGCATTGTATGGTCCTGGACAAGTGTAGGTGTGTCCAGACTCAGACATTTACTCCTGGGCCATCCAACTGCTTGCTTTTGTGCAACAAAAGTAAACACGTCTAGAAAGTATGCAGTGGTCATTTGGTTTAAACAGCTTGCCCCCTATAATTTCTCAAGAAATGGTGGTGCTTCAGAAATAATGAAATCTGATATAGAACCATTTTTTAAAAGGTGAAGGTATGAAAATTGTTTTGAATATATCTGGCAGAAATGATCATCTGGACACAACATTGTATTTGTGTTGGAGCGGGTGCACACAGATAACCACAAACACATCTCTCGTAATCACTCATCCAGAAAGCAAGATTGACGTAGCTTAAGACAAAGAGGACAGTTGTGAAACTCAGAGAGCCTGTGTGATGTTGTAGGTTCGGTAGCAAATCACCTATTTAGGGTATGATTTTCCACACTGACCTGAAGGCTGGTTCTGTGTGGAGATGGGGGAAAGTATTACCATCCTTGGATCAAAATCCAAATCTGTCTGCTCAGAGCAGGAAAATGCGTAATCATTTGGTACTAAACTGCTGAGTTAAGAAAATGCCATTTTGTCTGAATTCCTCTGGGGTTGTTCAGGGGTTGGGGGTGGGTGGGGAGGAAGACTTTTTGTGAATTGAGCACTGAGCTCTACCCTTTTCCTGGCTGTTTTGACTTTAAGCAAGTTAACTTTCTTCCCACAAATAATTTATAGTGTTTTTACCTTTGCCATCATCATTGTAAGTCTCTAAAACATCATGTAACTTAATCAGCCACCTCCTCAGGAAAATGAGGACTTTATCTTCCAGCTTCGATAATTTTTTTCTTCCAGCTTTATTGGGATATAATTTAAATATCATAAAACCCACTTTGTTTTGGTGCAGAACATATCTGTCACTCTGGAGGGAAACCTCGGGCCTATTTACAGTCACTCCCCATTCCCGCCCCCGTTCTAGGCAACCACTAATGTACTTTGTCTCTATTGATTTGGCTTTTGTGGACATTTTATTTAAAAGGAATCTTGTATGTACTCCCTTGAGTCTGCCTTCTTTTACTTAACATTTTTGAGATTCATCCATATTATAACATGTACTTCATATTCCGTTGTATGGACGTCCCACACTTCATCCATTTATCAGTTGGTAGACATTGAGTTGTTCCTACATTTTGGCTCTTATGAGTAATGCAATTATGGAGATTCAAAGAAACTGCTGTACCATTTTAAGAAACTGCCAAACTGTTTTCCAGAGTGGCTGCACCATTTTACATTCCCATCTGCTATATATGGGGGTTCCAGTTTCCCCTCATTTTTGACAGCACTTCTTATTGTCTGTATTTTCCATAACAACCAATCTAGTGGCTGTGAAGTAGTATGTCACTGTGATTTTGACTTGCATTTCCCTAATGACTAGTAATGTTGAGAATCATCTCATGTGCATATTGTCCATTCATATATCTACTTCGGTGAAATGTCCATTCAGATTTTTTGCCCATTTTCAAGTTGTGTTTTTCGTCATCTTATTAATGAGTTCTAAGAGTACTTTATATATTCTGGATATAGGTTATATAAATAATTCACACGTATTTTCTCCTGTTGCATGACTTGTCTTTTGGTTTTCTTATTTTAATTTTAATTTTATTTTATTTTTTCAGTGTTCCAAGATTCATTGTTTATGCCCCACACCCAGTGCTCCATGCAATACATGCCCTCAGTACCCACCACCAGGCTTACCCATCCCCCCCAACCCTCCCCTCCAAGACCCTCAGTTTGTTTCTGAGTCCAAAGTCTCTCATGATTTATCTCTGTTCCCGATTTACCCCACTTCCCATTTCCTTTCCTTCTCATACTGTTCTCCATATTACTCCTTAGGCACCACAAGTAAGTGAAACCATATGACAGTTACTTTCTCTGCTTGGCTCAGCATAATGTCCTCCATTCCCATCCATGTTGCTACAAAAGTTGGATATTCATCCTTTCTGATGGAGGTGTAATACTCCATTGTATATATGGACCATATATTCTTTATCCTTTTATCTGTTGATGGGCACCTTGGCTCTTTCCACAGTTTGGCGATTGTGACCATTGCTGCAATGAACATTGGAGTACATATGGTCCTTCTTTTCACTACATCTGTATCTTTAGGGTAAAGACCCAGTAGTGCAATTGCAGGGTCATATGGTAGCTCTATTTTTAAATTTTTGAGGAATTTTTGGAAAACACTGTTTTCCAAAGCAGCTGCACCAACTTGCATTCCCACCAACAGTGTAAGAGGGTTCCCCTTTCTCCACACCCTCTCCAACACTTGTTGTTTCCTGACTTGTTAATTTTGGCCATCCTGACTGGTGTAAGGTGGTATATCAGTGTGGTTTTGATTTGACTATCCCTGATAGCTAGTGACACTGAACATTTTTTCATGTGTCTGTTAGCCATTTTTATGTCTTCTATGGAGAAGTGCCTCTTCATGTCTCCTGCCCATTTTTTTTTATGAGGTGATCTTTATTTTGGTTGTTGAGTTTGAGGAGTTCTTTATAGATCTTGGATATCAGCCCTTTGTCTGTAGTGTCATTTGCAAATATCCTCTCCCATCCTGTGGGTTGCCTCTTTGTTTTGTTGACTGTTTCCTTTGCTGTGCAGAAGCTTTTTATTTTGATGAAGTCCCAAAAGTTCATTTTCACTTTTGTTTCCTCTGCCTTTGGAGATGTGTCTTGAAAGAAGTTGCTGTGGCCGATGTCAAAGAGGTGACTGCCTATGTTCTCCTCTAGGATTTTGATAGATTCCTGTCTCGTGTTGAGGTCTTTCATCCATTTCGAGTTTATCTTTGTGTGTGGTGTAAGAGAATGGTCTGATTTCATTCTTCTATACGTAGCTGTCCAATCTTCCCAGCACCATTTATGGAAGAGACTGTTTTGTTTCTACTGGATATTTTTTTCTGCTTTGTCGAAGATTATTTGATCATACAGTTGTGGGTCCATATCTGGACTCTCTACTCTGTTCCGTTGGTCTGTGTGTCTGTTTTTGTGCCAGTGCCATGCTGTCTTGGTGATCAAGCTTTGTAATAAAACTTGAGATCAAGCAACGGATGCCCCCAGCTTTGTTTTTCTTTTTCAATATTTCCTTAGAAATTCAGGGTCTTTTTTGGTTCCATATAAATTTTAGGATTGTATGTTTCAGCACTTTGAAAAATGTTGGTGGAATTTTTATTGGGATGGCATTGAAAGTATAGATTGCTCTGGGCAGTATAGACATTTTGACAATGTTTATTTTTCCGATCCGTGAGCATGGAATGCTCTTCCATCTTTTTGTGTCGTCTTCAATTTCTTTCATGAGTGTTCTGTAGTTCCTCGAGTACAGATCCATAACTTCTTTGGTTAGGTTTATTCCTAGTTATCTTATGGTTTTTGGTGCTATAGTAAATGGAATTGATTCTCGGATTTCCCCTTCTATATTTTCATTGTTAGTGTATAAGAACACAACTGATTTCTGTGCATTGATTTTGTATCCTGCCACATTACTGAATTGTTTAAGTTCTAGTAGTTTGGGGGTAGAGTCTTTTGGGCTTTTCATATAAAGTATCTTGTCATCTGTGAAGAGAGAGAGTTTGACTTCTTCTTTGCCAATTCGAATACCTTTTATTTCTTTTTGTTGTCTGATTGCTGTTGCTAGGACTTCTAACACTATGTTGAGCAGTAGTGGCGAGAGTGGGCATCCTTGTCTTATTCCTGATCTCAGTGAGAAGGCTGTCAGTTTTTCCCCATTGAGAATGATATTTGCTGTGGTTACTTCGTAGATAGAGTTCGTGAGGTTGAGGATTGTTCCCTCTATCCCTGCATTTGAAGAGTTTTAATTAGGAACGGATGCTGTATTTTGTCAAATGCTTTTTCTGCATCAGTTGAGAGGACCATGTGGTTCTTCTCTCTTCTCTTATTGATTTGTTCTATCATATTGATTGATTTGCAAATGTTGAACCACCTTGCATCCCAGGGATAAATCCCACCTGGCCCTGGTGGATAATCTTTTTAATGTACTGCTGGATCCTATTAGCAAGGATCTTGTTAAGAATCTTGGCATCCATATTCATCAGGGATATTGGTCTGAAGTTCTTTTTTTTTTTTTTAAGATTTTATTTATTTATTTGACAGAGAGAGAGAGATCACAAGTAGGCAGAAAGGCGGGCAGAGAGAGAGAGGAGGAAGCAGGCTCCCTGCTGAGCAGAGAGCCCATGTGGGGCCTTGATCCCAGGATCCTGAGATCATGACCTGAGCTGAAGGCAGAGGCTTTAACCCAGTGAGCCACCCAGGCACCCTGAAGTTCTCCTTTTTGATGGGATCTTTGTCTGGTTTGGGGATTAGAGTAATGCTGGCTTCATAGAAAGGGCCTGGAAGTTTTCCTTCTGTTTCTATTTTTTGAAACAGCCTCAGGAACATAGGTATTATTTTTTGTTTGAATGTTTGGTAGATTTCCCCAGGGAATCCGTCAGGTCCTGAGCTCTTGTTTTTTTGGGAGGTTTTTGATCACTGCTTCAATCTTGTTACTAGATATTGGTCTATGCAGATTGTCAGTTTCTTCCCGTTTCATTCTTGGGAGTTTATAAGTTTCTAGGAATGCATGTTAGGTGTGATTTCTCCCCTTTCGTTACATTTACTAATTTGCGTCTTCACCCTTTTCTTTTGGATTAGTTTGGCCAATGGTTTATCAATCTTATTAATTCTTTCAAAGAACCAGCTTCTAGTTTCATTGATGTGTTTCACTGTATCTCTAGTTTCTAATCTATTGATCTCTGCTCTAATCGTAATTATTTCCAGTCTTGTGTGTGGGCTTGGCTTAATTTGTTGTTGATTTTCCAGTTCTTTAAGGTGTAATGAGAGTTGGTGTATTCAGGATTTTTCAGCTTTTTTTGAGTGAGGCTTGGATGGCTATGTATTCCCCCTGAGTACTGCCTTTGCCATATTCCATAGGTTTTGGATTGATGCATCTTCATTCTTATTGGTTTCCATGAAATGTTTTAGTTCTTTGATTTCCTGGTTGATCCAAACATTCTTGAGCAGAATAGTCTTTAGCTTCCAAGTGTTTGAATTCCTTCTGAACTTTTTGTTGTGGTTGAGTTCCCGTTTCAAGGCATTGTGGTCAGAGAATATGTGGGGAATAATCTAAATCTTTTGGTATCAGTTGAGTCCAGATTTGTGACCTAGTATGTGGTCTATTCTGGAGAAAGTTCCATGTCTCGAGAAGAATGTGTAGTCTGCTGTTTTAGGGTGGAATGTTCCGAATATATCTATGAGATCCATCTGGTCCAATGTGTCATTCAAAGCTCTTGTTAATTTGTTGATTTTCTGTTTAGATGATCTGTCCATTGCTGAGAGTGTTGCGTTAAAATCTCCTACAATTAATGTATTCATATTAATATGACTCTTTATTTTGCTTAAAAGTTGGCTTAGGTAGTTGGCTGCTTCCATGTTGGGGGCATAAATATTTACAATTGTTACATCTTCTTGGTTATAGACCCTTTAAGAATGATGTGGTGTTCCTCTCTGTCTCTGACTGCAGTCTTCAGATTAAGATCTAATTTATCTGATATGAGAATTGCTACCCCAGTTTTCTTTTTTAGGTCCATTGGCATGAAGGATGGTCCTCCATCCCCTCACTTTCAGTGTGGGAGTGTCTTTAGATTCAAAATGTGTCTCTTGTAACAGCACATGGATGAGTCCTATCATTTTATCGAGTCTACAAGTCTGTGCTGTTTTATTGGAGCATTTAGGCCATTCACGTTGAGAGTGATTTTTGATAGGTGCACTTTTTATTGACATCATGTTGCCTGTGAAGTTCTCGTTTCTATAGATTACCTCTGTAAATTTCTGTTCTGTGTCACTCTTGGGTTCGTTCCTCTTTTATAGAACCCCCATTAATATTTCTTGTAGTGCTGGCTTGGTGGTCGCTTAATCTTTTAGACCTTGATGGTCCTGGAAGCTCTTAATCTCTCCTTCCATTTTGAAAGTCAACCTTGCTAGGTACATTATCCTTGGTTGCATATTTTTTTTCATGTAATTTCCTGAATATGTCTTGTCTGCCCTTTGTGGCTTGGTCTGATGGACAGGTCTGATGTTATTCTGATGGTCCTCCCTCTGTACGTAAGGGATCTCTTCCCCCTAGCTGCCCTTAAGACATATTCTTTGAATTTATGATACATGAATTTCACAATTATGTGCCTTGTTTTTCTAGCCTCATTGATCGTGGGGGAGTGTCTTTGCCTCTAGGACATGAACACTTGTTTCATTCTCCAGATTAGGGAAATTTTCATCCAGGATTTATTCAACTATATCTGCTAGTCTTCTCTCTCTCTCTCTCTCTCTCTCAACTCCCTCAGGGATTCCGATAATTCTGATATTGGAGTGTTTCATGGCATCATTTATTTCCCTAATTCTGTTTTCATGGAATTTTAGCTGTTTGTTCCAAGACTTCTGCTCCTCCTCAGTCAGTCTTCTAGATCACTAATGCGATCTTCAGCTTCACTACCCTAGATTTTAGTGTATTTAAATTAGTGTATTTAAATCTCATTGATAGACTTTTTAACCTCTGCCTGTTTGGCTTTCACTTCTGCCCTTAGAGTTTCTATCTTGTCACTTACGTTCTTTTCCAACTTAGCCATTGCTTGGATGATTGCCCATCCTGAATTCCATTTCTGTTATATTGTTTTTGTTCATATCCAGTAGTTCTGTGACAGGGGTTGCAGACTGAGATTTTTTTCTGTTTGGTGTTCCTCCTCCAAGTCATTTTTGTGAGGGGGGTGATGAGGGGATATATCAAGTACTATCAAGTGAGTTGCTTGTTGGATAGTTTTTGGAGTAATCTGAAGTCACCACCAAAAAGGAAGAAGAAAGAAAAAAGAGAGAGAAAGAGAAAGAAGCAAGAAAAAACCTGGCCAAAATGGGCCCCAGTGGTAGGGTATATATGGCACAGAAACAAAAAAGAATAAGGAAAAGACCGTCAAAAGTAAAAGAATGGGGAAGAAATAAAAAAGCAAAACCCAAACCAGACAACCCCCAAGAATAGTATTTATATATTACAAAGGCAAAAACAAATACACAGGTACACTGACAGAAGAACAGGATGGGAAGGTGAGTACAAACCTTCGTTGTGGCAAAGAAAGTATTTCAGTTCCTCTTGGGTATATCTTGTTATTGTAGAGGACTCTACTTTCTAGAGATACAGGGAAATTAAAACTGGTTTATATATAGTGGTAGTATTGAATACGAATGAGTGATTACCTTGAAGCTTATATCTATATATATATCTATATCTATCTATCTATATATATATATTTAAAAGAAAAAATTAAAAAAATAGAAAAATAAGGAAAAAGAAACAAACAAGCATGGATATGTGTTTGAAAATAGTTCAAGGTAAAACGTCACTATGCACTGTTGTATTAAGTATCATGTTGTAATAATAAGTGGGTTAAAAAATAGAGAAAAACTGTGAGAATGAATTTAAAATTTAAAATGAAAACTTAAAAATAAAAATAAAAAGTTAAAAAGAGAATAAAATGAAAAGCTGTATCTATAAAATATACAGGTTTTGGGGTAGTACCAGGAGCTTAATATATTACTTTTTTCCCTGATGTTGGGGTTTTACAATTTTCTGGAGACCCCTTGGTGGCTGTCTTCTTGTTCTTCTGGCTTGCCTTCTCAGGGAGGGGCCTACCACATTGTTTTCAGTCAATATAGGCTGAGTCTCCCCACCACTTTCAAGGGCCTGGGCTGTATAGAAACTGCATTTTCAGGTTTTTGTTCTGTAAAGGATTTGTTTTTTTGTGTTTTTTTGCAGCTTTTTGGAAAGTCAGGGCAAAGTAAGCTCTCTGCACCCAGACCTCCGT
>PITA01013690.1:0-47755 GCA_004023965.1 Spilogale gracilis | reverse complement strand
CTGGCTCCCGGAAGCGGCCGGCGGCGCGGCAGCGGGTGCTGGGCTCTGGGGCCGGCGGTCCCGGCCCGGCGGGAGGCAACCATGCGGCTGGGCTCCGGCGCCTTTGCCGCCTGCTGCGTGCTGATCCAGGTGCTCGGGGTCGCGCTCTTCCTCCGGGGCTTCTTCCCGGCTTCGGTTCGTTCCTCCGGGACGGAGCACCGAGCAGAGCCCCCCGCGCCCGAACCCTCGGCTGGTACGGACCCCTCCCCGGCCGTCTCCGCTCCCCGGGCCTCACTCTCTCAAGGACCCTCCGTATGAGCCTCGCGTCCCGGGCTTGTCGGGGCTTCCCGGCGCCCTCGGCTCCACAGCCCGGAGGCCTCTTCCGAGCGCCCCACTCGTGTCCCACGACTCTGCGGCGGCCACCGCCACCAGCCACTTGGATGTCCTCCCCGGCGGCGAAGAGAGCCCCCAGCCCCGCGCTCTGGTCCCCTGAGGGCTGCTCATCCAGGCCCGCCGCCGCCCCCGTCCCTGGACACGCCGGGGCGGCACTCCCTTTTCTAGGCACCCTTTCTGCTGGATAAGATTCCTGCTGACCCCCTCCGCCGCATTTTCTTCTCTGACGTTCTTCCGAGACCCCCTTCCCTCGCCCCAGCAGTCCTCACGTACCCAGTAGTGCACACCAGGTGAAGGCCCTCCGGTTTCTGCTCAGGTGCCCAGAATCCAGCGCTGACCCCGTACACGGTCTGCTACCTGTTGCGCTGTGTTTTGAGTCAAGCTCCCTAAATGTCACATGTCCAGGAATCTCAGGAAGGAACTCCCCTTCCCCAGTGCTCACCATGCAAAGGGCCATTCATGCTTCATACTGGGGCTCCTTCGGCTTCCTTGCCATCCGGGCACTGTCCAGTAACGGGTCCTTTTGTTGGGCTTGCGGTAGGTAGACAAGTAGGCCAGAAGTAGATTATAAGGTGCTTGGGTGCTAAACACAGTTTAAAACTTAATTTCCTTTTTCCTTTCGAACATTTTTAGGAGCCAGTTCCAACTGGACCAAGCTCCCACCACCTCTATTCAGAAAAGTCGTTATTATGCTGATAGATGGCTTGAGAGATGATTTTGTGTTTGGGTCAAAGGGTGTGAAATTTATGCCCTACACAAATTATCTCGTGGAGAAAGGAGCATCTCATAGTTTTGTGGCTGAAGCAAAGATGCCTACAGTTACTATGCCTCGAATCAAGGTAAACAGTTCGACTTAATGTGTTGTAAGTCGCGGTTTGGCTCTCTGGGAGGTTTGAAGGGGCCCTCTGTACTCTTTTACTTGGTGGAAATTAGTTTTCTGCTGTCCACCTGGCTAGGGCAATAAAAGCTGGCAAAGCCTCACAAGATAGGGTAGAACTGAGACCCATGGTTTGTGTCTCTTTTCACGTAGCTCGAAGTTCGCACTCCATGGAAAGCATGAAGTGTTCAGAGCCAGATCATTGAGGTCAGCCTAATCACAAGGAGAGTGTCCTCCTCGTTAATCTTTAATCATCAGTGGGTCAGTCACGTTCCATAAAGAGGCCTTTCGGGCTCATCTAGTTCAGTCTCTTGACTTTATAGATCCGAAACAAACTCAGATCAGCTAGATGACTTGTCCGCAACTGGTATAAATGACGTCGATGCCCGCATGACCTGGCCTCAGCACTTATCAGTTTCCAACGTAACTCACTTTGAGGTGTTCGGCCTAGTGAGTGTGGCTTTGACGTGCGTAGTGCTTTACCCATGAACTGAGTAAAAGAAGAAGAAGGAAAAGAGTAAAGCTGTATCGATCGACTCAAGAACTATTAAGTGACGACCGTGTGTCACCCTGTAATGGGTTGTAGTTGGGGCAGAGCAGTACTGGCCTTCATGCAGCTTTCAGTCACTTACGACAGACACACCGGTCAAGCAAATGAGCAGACAAACTAATTTGTAATTTTAACGTGTGATTAATGCATGATGATGAGAAAGTGCAGGATGTGATGCTCACTACTGGGTGGGGCAGGAGGGGCTCAGTGTAGATCCAGGGTCAGAAAAGCCTGCCTGAGGACATCACACTCGGGTTTAACCTGGAAAGGTGAATAGAAGGGAGGAGGCAGAAAGGGACAGAGGAGTTTAAACGTTTGTGAGTATGTGGCTGGTACGGTACAATGGTCTCTGAGCCTTCCATCTGTGGCTGATCATGTGACATCTTGTTATTTGGGGAGAAGGAGCCACTTCTTGATTCAGTATTTGGCAGGTACTCAGTAATTGTTTCCTGGATGAATAGAACAGTCGGGAATTGAAAGGATTAATACCACATCTCTCCTTGACTTTTTCTCTTGAGTTTCCCACTCTCTGCAACTTTGGGATGTAGCGTGTCCATTTATTGAACATCTGTGTCTCCCACTCTGTTGGGATAAGAGGGATTCAGTGAAGAACAGCTCCTCGTGGAGCTTAATTTGTAATCGAGGGGACAGAAGTTACCTAAGTATACAAATGAGCAATTAGGATAGTTCCCGAAAGTGGTAAGTGCTGCGGAAGGAGTCAGAGAGGAGAATATGACAGTGGTGAGAAACGGAGAGAGTGGGGCACCTTTGGTCAAGAGGCTCAGGGATGGCCTGCTCTTTCTGCTGAGACCAGTCTTGTGAAAGCTGGAAGAAGGGCCTCCAGGCTCCTCCCCATCAGGAGCGCTGATTGCTTCGTCTGTTCTGTCAAACGTGTGGAGGGAACGCATTCCTCCTTCGCTCTGGTAAGGGGTCTGAGTGAGCCCACAAGCAAGCATGTATGTGGTGTGCGGGCTCCAGGCTGCGTCTAGACCTGCGTGCTGGCTCTTGTGGTTCTTAGGGCCTCCCATTTCCAGCCCATTTGTGTCATTTCATGGAACTAGTGTGCTTCATTCTGTTGATTTCATTTTCAGGCCTCTGCGGGTCCTTGCTCCTCACCCCCCACCAGCGGAGAGCTAGAACTGGAAATACAGCCTGGAGGTAGGGTTACACAGCTCTAGGTTTGGTAGGATTGGGTAGTGTTGGCTAAGGAGTATGTCCCCTACCTTACCACCTGTTAGGGAAGGGGTGAGTTAATCTTGAGATACCGATGCACTTGTCACGAAATGCTGATCTTAACAATTCAAGACTAGTAGCACCTTGGTAGCACTTTCTCATGCTAGCTAATTTGGGAATGCTTTTCCTTTCTTCAGAGGATTGATCGTCTCCATGAGGAGCAGGTGCTGACCAGCTGACTGCAGTGAGCACAGAGCACAGGCATGGTGTCATGTGCTGTCACAACAGCCCCATGACCTAGGCTCCATGAGGCAGGCACTGCCGTCCTCCCCATTTTCCAGATGAGCAAATGGGTTTGAAGTAGTAAAACCCCAGCTGGCATCAGAAACTGCACGGAGCCAGTGTCTGTCTGGCTCCAGGGCCCCTGTTGTCGCTGCCGAGCAGGGTGACCAGGCCACATCCTCTTTCAGTAGTCTCTGCAGAGCCCTCCTTCGTCCTCAGAAGGCAAGAAACCATGGTTCCCAAGAGTACAGCAACTGCAGGACGACCTGCAAGGCGATGGCAGACTTGGCCTCTCACTTAGACTTCCTAGGGCTCCCAGCTGCCTGCATGCTTCCTGGGGTGAAGGGTACCAGGTAGTCTCTGCCCTCCTCAAAAATGTCAGCGGGAACACAGCCTAGTGTGAGGAAGGGGCAAGTATCTATAAAAGCCCCTGGGAAAAGGGTGGCAGACGAGACCACGTGGAAACCGAAAACCTTTATGTGGTGGAAGGGCCCTATAAACCAGGCCCACTGACAGATGACAGACCAGGTAAATTACTACGGTTGGCATCACAAACAAGAGGTTAAGCCCTTGGGGTGTAATGAGAATCTGACCAAGGACAGCAATCCCATGGCAAAGGATGTAAAGAAATCCACAAAGGAAGACACTGAAATAAATATACGAAAAGATTCTATACTAGTAATCAGGGCAAGGTGAGCTAAAGCAATCTGTAAGCCCAGTTTTTGTCTGTCATATTATAAAACTGTGAAGATTGATGCTGACCTCTTCTTCATATGAAATGAGGTAGACAGGTACTCTCAACACTGAGCCAGCCACCCTGCTCCAGTCTGCTGTGGCCTCCAGCCAAGACTAAAAGTCTCCCAGCACCACTTGTGCCCAAGCCCCGTCCAAACAAACCAGCCCATGGTGCTCTTCAAACCCTGCACTGCTCTCTGTCTGCCTACTGACCCAGGCCCTGAGTCTGCATGGTCCTGTCCCTGTACCTAACCCCCATCTGAGCTGCTTTCCTCACCCATATGGATCACACATACACCAAGCGTGCTGCCCTCTTTCGGCCTTGGGGCTTTTGCAGTTTGCTGCATTCTCCCTAGAAAGCCCCACTGTACCTCCCTTCCCCTCCCTTGACAACATGGCAGTCTTCAGGTCTCAGCTCAGATGGCACTTGCATTGCAAGCTTGTTAATTATACATGTCCATTACAATGGCCTTGGTCCAAATGCTGGAGTACTTTGTATCTGCTAAAAAAAAAAAAAAAAGTAGCTGTGTGTTCTCTGGGGAGAGAAGTTCAGGATATGTTATTAATTGAATAATAAAACAAGTTCCAGAATTTTTATATAGTTTATTGCCATTACATATTTGTGATTGCACACATACAGGAAAAAGCATGAAAGGGTACTTGCCCAAAGTGACTGGTTACCTAGAAGTAGTAAAATTTTGGGGTAAAAGGCTCACATTTTTAAAGAATAATTTCATTGAGATAGAATTTTCATATAGTACAGTGCAGACATTTTTGTGTGTACGGTCTGGTGAGATGAACAAATGCGGTGCATCTGTGCAGTCCCCGCCTCAACTCTGGATTCTGGTCCCTACCCAGGAGTGGTGGTTCTTGCTGTCAGTGTTGGTCTGTCAGGGAGTTACTGGCCTAGACTCATTCTGTAGAGTCTGCCTCCCCCGGAGTGCACAGTAACTGGCTTATTGTTTCAAATTCTTGTTTTTATTTTAAGCTGGTTTTCTAAAAGATGACTCCTGGGTGAATATAGTTAATGGTTAACCAATGACTGGTCTAAACAAGTAGGCCTCCCACCCTTTCCCGGGCTCTGTGTGTGGTTGGTACTCACTGCTCAGGCACCTAATAAGTCGGCCCTGTCGCTTGCTGTGTGAGTAGGGCCTCCTCCTCAGTTGGAAGGGATGGCTTCCTCGGCACCAACCTCCCGAGTGCACAGTCAGCCGGCGTATGCACGCAGCTTGGTGGGCGCTCACGGAAGTGCTAGATCTCGCTTGTTCCGTAGACCCCATTTTTATTTTTTTTATTTTAATTTTTTTTTTTTAAGTAGGCTCTGTGCCCAGCGTGGAACCCAGTGTGGGGCTTGAACTTATGATCCTGAGATCAAGAGTCAGACACTTAACTGACTGAGCCACTCAGGTGCCCCAATCCAGATCCCCTTTTTTTTTTAAAGGTTTACTTAGTTAAGAGACAGCACAAGGTGGGGGAGAGGCAGAGGGAGAGAGAAAAGCAGACTCCCAATGATGTGGGGCTCAGTCCCAGGACCCCAAGATCATGACCTGAGCCAAAGGCAGACTCTTAACCAACTGAACACCCAGGTTCCTCCCAGATCCCATTTCTGAACGTCGGGCTTGTCTGTTACCACAAGTAGCACTGATGCCTTAGGCAGCTGTGATGTTGGCCTGCCTTGTTTCCAGCACATCCCTAGTGTGGGGCTTCTCCATCAGCTCCGGTCAGATGGACCCTCCAGGCCCCGTAGCTACGACATCACAGGGGAAGGGGAGCAGCCTGTGTTAAAACACCACAGGTAGGAGCACATGGGGGGCTCCGTTGGGATCGAGTCCCATATCGGGCCCCCTGCTCGGCGGGAAGCCTGCTTCTCCCTCTCCCATGTCCCCTGCTTGTGTTCTCTTTCTAGCTGTGTTTCTGTCGGTTAAATAAATATTTTAAAAAACAAAACAAAACACCACAGATACCCACAGCTCTAAGCTTCAAAGTCCTTAAAATGGTTGTTTTGGGCAGTTCTATCCCATTTTATCATTATTTTTAGGGAAGAAGATTTGCTGAGCTCCTCTGGCATTCCAAAAATCAGATTAATTCATATTTGCTTTTTCTGCTGCTAAAGACCTGGCAGAATTATGCCTGATGGCATTATCCAGATTTCTGTTTGTTCTCATTGCCCCAGTAGGTCCCTGGATGCCGGCGTCATGGGCACATGGCCCATCACTGTGGCCTCGGGGCCTGTGCTAAAGTGAGGGAGGTTGTTGACATAATTCTGCAGAAGGGTATGGGGCTGTGTCACAGCCACCCTTCCCTCCCAGAAATTACGGTGCTGTGTGCGCGTGGAGCAGTGGCATCCCACCAGCATCCCTGGGCCAGTTTACTATGAGAATTTCTAGTTCTTGCTTAGAGACTGCTTTCCTCCCAGGGTGTGAGAGGCTGCTGGTTCACATGGCGTGAACCATGCTCAGTTACGAGCACACCGAGTCTGCTTGTCATGCGGGGCAGATGGGAAGCTAACGCGAGGACCTGAGGGGCAGCTGGGTACACAGGTTCATGTTTTCGGTGCATACCACACTTTGCCATGGTCTTCAGTTGCTATAACCTGGAGCTTCTCTCTCCACCACTGTCGTGCAGCTGTCCCGGCCTCCTCCTTCATCCTCTCATTGGCTGAAATACAGTCAAGTCCTTGAGAGCAGGTTTGCTAGTTTTGCCAAAATCTGTGTGCAGCTTTCCCCTCTGTCCTACCACTGCCCCCGCTTCCAGTATTGGGGATGCCCAAGTTTAACGCTCTCCTCTTTGATCCATAATGTGATCTTCGGCACTCCGTCCCATGCTGTGCTTTGGATTCCGTCATCTGATTTCATGACTGTTTCCTCCTGCAGGCATTGATGACAGGGAGCCTCCCCGGCTTCATCGATGTTGTCAGGAACCTCAATTCCCCCGCACTGCTGGAAGACAATGTGATCACACAGGCAAAAGCAGCTGGGAGAAGAATTATCTTTTATGGAGATGAAACGTGGGTGAAATTATTCCCAAAGCATTTTGTGGAGTATGATGGCACAACCTCATTTTTTGTGTCAGATTATACAGAGGTCAGTTTTTAAAGTAAGAAAACTTTGTCGCCCTAGAGAGTCTGATACCCTGTCAGTGAGAGGCAACATTGTTTGTATGTGGCTTCTATCAGTGTACTGGGAGAGGCATATCGACGTTGTTCATTCACTTAATCAGTCACAGCCCAGGGACAAGCCCTGATGGGGATGTGGGCAAAGCTCTCTTGCCTCTGCTGAGCAGCTGCTGATGAGACAGGGTCAGGAAGGGCCTCCCAGCACGGAGCCATTCAAGCCGTTTGAGAGGTGAGTGCTGGCTTCCCAAGTGGACAGGATAGGGGCGGCAGTGCCGGGACAAGGCGGAGCCTGAGGACTCCGTGGCCTCCCTGGGACCCTTGAGGCTCCTGGTTCTCCCGCTAGTGCAGCGTCCCCACTGGGGAGGTGGGGGGACCCTGGTCCTCAGGGGCAGTGCCCTGTGCTGGCAGTGCCGGCTCCAACAAGGAACAAGGGAGCGATGGGACCCGTAGTTAGAAAGTCGGCCCTGGCGGCAGAGGGAGGCCGCGCAGAGCAGAGACAGATGCGCACCAGCTCGGTTCACCGGGCCTGCCAGCGTGTTCGCACTCCGACTTAGGTTAATACCCTCTGCTGGAGCTGACCTCTGCGTGGAGCGGCTGCTGTCCAGGCGGGGGTTTCCCTCCTCATCACTCGGAGACCCTTCCCTTTATAGAGACTTTGCAGTGGGCAGGAGGTGGGCCAGCTGAATGGTCGGGGCGACCGTGCTCACGGCTCTGGCGGGGCTCTTCAGCCACTGGCTGCTCAGAGCGCTATCTCTTTCCTCCCAGAAAGCCTTCGCACAGGACACACTTAGGTGCCCTCGGCCTCGCCCCGCCCGCCACCTGATCTCGCACCTGTGTGACCTGGTCACCTGCGTAGTATCAGTTCATTCCCAGTAGGGCCTAGGTTTTTGTCGGAACAACACTTCTCATTTAAATTACGTGTGTGACATTTTCTGTCCGTGCCTTAGAAACATGAGGGAAATATTAGTGAAAGCTTAACCTAATGCTAATATTTAACTTTTTTAATGACAGATTTTTCTGTTTGTGTTTAGGGATGTTTGTTTTTTTCTTTTTTTCTTTCTTTTTTTTTTTTTTTTTTTTTTTTTTTTTTTTTTTTTTTTTTTTTTTTTTTGGTCTCTTCACTTTTCAGAGTCCTCTTACCTAAAACAAATGCCTAGACTTTTTTTTTTGTTAAGATTTTCTTTATTTGACAGAGAGAGAGCAAGAGAGGGAACACAAGCAGGGGGAGTGAGAGGGGGAGAAGCAGGCTTCCCGCCGAGCAAGGAGCCCGATGTGGGACTCGATCCTGGGACTCCGGGATCATGCCCAAGCTGAAGGCAGACACAACCGATTGAGCCACCCAGGCGTCCCAAACACCTAGATTTTAAAAGGACTGTATCACTTTACCTTGGAGAGTGTAGATCAAGGGAAATACAGGAAGCTATTCATATGTACTTTTCCCCCTTTACAGGTGGATGATAATGTTACAAGGCATTTGGATAAAGTATTAAAAAGAAGGGATTGGGATGTGTTAATCCTCCACTACCTCGGGCTGGACCACATCGGCCACGTCTCTGGGCCCGGCAGCCCTCTGATCGGGCACAAACTCCAGGAGATGGACAGCATCCTCATGAAGATCCACACCTCGCTGCTGTCTGAGGTGAGGCTCACTGTGGCCGGCCGTGCAGCCCTAGTGTCAGCTGTGCCAGCAAGCCCTGAGGGGACTGAGTGTCCGAAGTGGCCTTGAGACCTATGTAAACACCACGCCCACCATCACTCAGTTTGCCTGAAAGCACAGTGCACAGGCTGAGCCTCCCAGCAGCTCTGACTATGTCCACCGTTGACCCAGGCATCCCCTGCTCGCTCCTGAGCGCCTGTAGGGGCATCGGTAGTAGAGCTCACCCCGCAGCCAGGAAGGACAGACGAGGATCATCAGTGAGTACATAAGTATAGCAGGAAAGCGGAGGCGAGGAGGGGGGGCAGCCTCTGAGAGAAGAGTTGTGACTGGAAGCAGAAAGGTGAGAGCAGCTGTCCTTCAGGACGTGAGAGATGGGAGCAGAGCCTTGAAGGGAGAAAGGGGCAGATAGGGCCTCTGGGAAGGTGCACTCAGGTGAAGAAGTAGCAAGAGCAAGGCCGAGACTGCCCGGCACATCCAGGAGCGGCAGAGGCCCTTGGCTGGAGCCCCAGGCTAAGGGGCAGTGCCATCTGACACGTAAGAAGGAGACCGGCGTGGCAAGGCCTGCCACCTAGGCTCTCATGGTTTAGTGGCAAAGACAGAAACCAGGCCGAAATCCTCCACCCTGGGAGACCTCCGTACGAGTCTATTTGTTTTATTTACGGTATTTATTTTTGACCCGTTGATCTAGCCGTAAGCTCATAGGTTTAAAAAAAAAAAGTCTAACTCATTTATAAAGAGTTATTATTTATAAAGATAAAATCTAAAGTTATTTCCTTAACAAGATCATGTGTTCTCAGTCTGAAAGCAGTTGAAATGTGTTTTCTTTGCTTGTAGGAGAGAGAGACTCTGCTACCCAATCTGCTGGTCCTCTGTGGTGATCATGGCATGTCGGAGGCAGGAGGTCATGGGGCCTCTTCCGTGGAGGAGCGGAACACTGCCCTGATCCTAATCAGTTCTGCGTTTGAAAGGAAACCTGGTGAGGTTTTAGGAATATTTACTATTGAAACTGTATCATAAGTATATGTTTTCTGTAGACTGATTTTAATTCAAAAAAATCATTTTTTGGAAGCTGTGTAAGTTTGAAAGACCCTGAGCAGCGTGGAAATGGGGCAGGGGCAGCCGGTCTTTGCAGTTTACATTGATGCCCTAATTCTTAAAATACAAATATTGTTTTCAGGAATTCTGTTGTATGAATGTCACTGCCTGGGTATCTGAAACTGTTAATAAAAATTACCGGTAGCTTTGAGGCATCTGAACACATGTGAACTGAAAGAAACATTAATAATTTTTTAAAAGTTTTAAGAGTGTATTTATATATCAGAGAGAGAAAAAGAACGAGCAGGGGAGAGGGGTGGAGGGAGAGGCACAAGCAGGCTCTCCGCTGAGCAAGGAGCCCAGCGTGGGGCTTGATCCCAGAACCCTGGGATCACAACCTGAGCCACGCAGGCATCCCAATAATTAAAAGTTTTACAAACGATCCATCTTTTGAAACTCTAAGAGGTCAGGACCCATCAGAGCAGCACCAGCTGAGGGCCTGTCTGTCGGCAGTACCAGAGCCCAGCTCGCCCCCTCTGATCCCCTAAGACAGAAGTCATTAGCTCTGGGGACCTGAGCCTTCCCAGTCTAGGTGTCTCACTGAAGCCTGTCCTCCAGCGAGCGCACACTACCCATCAGAGCACCTGCCCTCTACACCTGGCTTTCCCACACTGTGCGCCCAAAGCAGGGTTCAGTGTGGCCCCCCAGCTGAGTGAGAGCCCCATGCAAGAAGTGCCCTTGGGTTCATCCATCCCGGAGAGGTGGGCCAGGCGCTGTGCTGGACCCCGCAGGCGGCCTCCACCATCGGGGAGCTTGTAGTCTGGGGAGCAAACGAGACACTGAGCTGGTGGGTTTTGTTACAGGGATGTTAGGGTCATTGTTGGACTCAAGTGCTGATGTTTCATCTCTAAGAAGTGTGTTGAGGAGTATTCTCCTTGGGAGGCCTGCGGGGTCCTCACCGCCACCGACAGGCTGCACGTGCAGGACCCGGCAGGGTGGCACAGGCCGCTGACCTCAGTGCCAGCAGTGGCTTCCCAGGTTTTTGCCGTTCACTTACTCATGTCAAGAGCGATTGTGTTCTGTTGTCTCATCATGCTGATTTTCTGAGCCCCCAGGACTGCACTGGGAGCAGCTTGCTCAGGGAGTATTGGTTCCGGGACCCCGGGCCCCCGAGGACGCCCCTACCCCAGCTGCCAACAACTGCCAGTCTTTTTTCCATCTCTGTAGGTTTGCCTCTTCTGGACACTTCCCGGGAATGGGCCTGTAGTCCATGGCCCGTGTGACTGGCTGCTTTCACCGGGCGCAGGGCTTTCAGGGGTCATTCAGGTTGGGGTGGCATCACGACTTCTTCCTTTCTTCAGCTGGATCATGTTCCCCATGCGGATAGACCACGTCATCTATCCGTTCGTTAGTTGATAGACTTATGGGTTGTTTCCACTTCTCAGCCATTGTGGATAATGTTGCTGTGAACATTTGGGAAGTTTTTGTGTGGACAGATGTTTTCATGTGGTGGGGCCCTCTCTCCAGTACACCTTTGTCCCACCTACCTTCTCTAGGCTGTTATTGTTACATATGGCCCTTTTTTTTTTAAGATCTATTCATTTATTTGAGAGAGAGAAAGAGAGAGTGAGTGAGCATGAGTGAGGGGGTTCCCCGCTCAGCAGGGAGCCCGATGTGGGGCTCAGTCCCAGGACCCCGGGATCATGACCTGAGCTGAAGGCAGATGCTTAAGCGACTGAGCCCCCCAGGTGCTCCAAGTACAGTATATTTCTATTATGTACGTGTAATATTATATGTGTATAATACTTTTTGTATATAATATTATATATATGTCTTACATAATGGCTTTGTAAATGTGTTCTTATGCTGTTTTATAATTGTATAATTACTGGTGTGCTTTGTTTGTCTTATGGGCCAAAATTAATATCTCAAATCACCTGTTTTCAGCCTGAAGAACCCCCTTTAGTATTTCTTATAATGCAGGTTAGCTAGCAATAATTTCTTTTTTGTTGTTTTTCATCTCTAATCTGGGGTGTCTTTATCGTGCCTTTACTTTTAAAAGGTAGTTTTGCTGGGTGGAGGACTCGAGCCGAGCACTCCTCTCTCTCAGGACGTCGGGTGTGCTGTCCCGCTGCCTTGTGGCCTGCACGACTTCTGAGGAGACGCCCTCGCAGTCGGCCGGGGCTCCCCTTGTCTTGTCTGTGGGCACTTCCGTTATAATATGTCTGCGTGGTCGGTGTGTACCCAACTGGGAGTTCATGGAGCCTCTTGGATGTGTAGATTAATGGTTTTCATCACATTTGGGAAAGTTTGTTTTCCAGATGGTAGACTTTCTATCCGTCTGCCTTTAAACTTGGCGATCCTTCTGCCAATTCAGTGAGACTGTAGTGAGGTCTTCATTTCAGTTACTGTATTTCTCATCTTCACGGTTTCCATTGATTCTTTTCTTTATAATAGCTGTCCCTCTGTTGGTAATCTCTGTTTGATGACACATCGTCCCTGCACAGCTCCCGGGGGCTCCGTGAAGGTGTGTGCGATGGCCGCCTGCAGGTCTGTCTGTTACCCTCTAGCACCTGGGCCCTCTGCTGGAAGGGTCTGTTGCTTTTTCTTCTGTTGGAGTCATACTTTCCTATTTCTTTGCATAATTGCTCATAGTTTTCAGGGCAAACTGATCATTTCAAATAACATGTTGCAGCGACTCTGGATGCCGCCCCCCCACCGTGGCCGTGGTCCTCGTTCCCCCGCTTACTTGCCCAGCCAAAGGGCGTGGCTCGGCCCCTTCGGTGCGGCCATGCCGCGCAGCACGGAGTCTGCTGTGGCCCCAGAGCTGGTGCGGCCGCCCTGGGGTGCCAGCGGCCTCCCCGACGCCGGCTTGCCGTCACACTCAGCTTCAGGCTGCACTCGTTGCCAGCTGACTGCCTTATTTTTGACAACGTGTAATGAATGTGCTCCATAGTTGGATCCCGTATTTGAGCCCCTCTGCGGGGTCGTTTTCCAGGCCGTTCTTGGAGGCGGTTCTGACCCTTCTCTCCTGGCCCTCTCTGTGAGAGCCCGCTGGTTTGCGGCTTAGCTCGTGGCGGTCATGAAGCTACCAGCCTCCTCTCAGCGGCCCACCTCCAAATTCACCGTTGTCTTCAAGAGCACCACCTTCTGTTTCCCGCACTCATTTCTTTTGTGGGGAGCTTCGCTCTCTGTGGCCTGCCCCGGGCAAAAGCGCTGAGCCACGGTTTCTCATCATGGGCAGTGACAGCAGTCCCTCTCTCTCGGGGTCTCTGTGTAGTAGCCTCTGGTCTCTCCCACTAGCCTCTTCTGGGGGCGGCCTCCACCTTGCAGGCAGACTGGGGCCGAGTCAGCGAGTTCGCGGACACGGCTGGGGTTGAGTCTGCACCGCACACAGCTGAGGAGGCCGGGCAGTGCTGGCAGCTGTTCCTCCCCAGGGGAGCTCAGAGGCCGCGCAGGGGTGAGGGAGCCCCACGTTCCTCGCTGCACCCCGTCAGAACAGTCTGTCCCGTGGAGCGATGGCGAGGGAGGGAGTCATGGTTCCTCAAGTGCCTCACACTCCCCTGTTCTTACCAAGCTTTAGGTTTTCTTGAACACCATTTCTTCATTTGCTGTTGCCCCTGGATGGTTGTAAATCGTGCTGGTGGTGGTTTTCATGATTTTCACCAGTCGTGCCTGTTTTCCTGGCCAGCAGATCTGCAGAGCCCCTGAAACGACCCTTCCTGGTCAGTCCTTGAAGGCTTATCTTTAAGCAGATTCCTGTGTATTTTTGTTGCTTATTCTAACAAGAATAAATCTTAAAGTGTTTATTATTCTGAAAACTAAGTAGTTTTAAATTGTGTACCGTGTGATTTCAAATACCCCCAGCCTGCTACCGTCCACTCCCAGCCCTGCGACCTCAGGCCTCTGCCCAACCTCCACACAGGGCAGGGCAGGGGTATTTTACCGTGTAAGCCCCATGAAGGGAAGGACTTTGCCTTTTCTTGCATATTCTGTCCCCCAAGCCCAGAACCGTGGCATGCAGTGGCTTGTCTCCTCAGTGTTTGCTGATGGGATGTGGGAGCGGTGGTTTAGCCGTGCGGAGCCCGTTGCTGCGGCCGGGGGGGGGGGGGGGGCACGTAGGAGAAGGCCTGCGTGCTGGATGGGGAGAACGGTTTTCTGGAAATGCGTTTCCTCCTCCTACAGGATAAAAGCCACTGTGTAGTAAGGCAGCCCTTGTACTAGTGTTACAGAATTACAGTTCTCAAAATACTGCTGGCAAGAACTAGTCACACTCAAGAGCTAATCAGCAGAGCAAAATCAACAGGCCAGAAATGGACCCGGTCGATCTGGGCATTTGGTGACAAAAGGTGGCATTTCCCATTAAGAGGAAAAGACAGGACATTCTGGAAGTGACGTCAGGACCTTCTGGGAAAAAAATCATGCTGGGAATCTACCTCATTCCTTAAACCTATATAAATCCCAGATCAAAACATTCGAATATTTTGTAAAGATTCCTTATTACATAAATTTGCAGGCATACAAAAGTAGTCAAAACAGGGAAATAAAGCCTGTAACTACCACCCAGTTTCCGTGGATGGCACACTTACAGCCAGTGCGGTTTTTTCCTTGTTAAGATTTTTATTTATTTATTTGAGAGAGAGACAGAGTGTGAGAGAGAGAGCATGATCGGGGTGAGGGGCAGTGGGAGAAGCAGACTCCCTGAGCAGGACTGGGGCTCGATCCCAGGATTCCGGGATCATGACCTGAGCCAAGGCAGGCGCTCGGCCAACCGAGCCCCCAGACGCCCATTACGCCCCTTCTTCCGTCTTCTGTCCTCTAGCTTGTTTTCCTCTCCTGTTTTACTTAGAAGTGAGTCTCTAGAAGTTATGTGCTTTTCTTCCTTTCTTAACGCGATCTTGATGCCGTTAGCACATTTACCATACGGTACCCGTCCCTTCACTCCTCACATGGTCAGTGGTCACATTTCCTGTGTTGTTGCAGTTAAGATGCCAGTGAGACGTGCACTGAGATTGGTTGGCGTGTCTTGTGATGTCTCTCCCCTGTAGGTCCCCGTGCCTCCCTCTTGTATTTCACCACAGTTTATTTTGCGCTGGGGCGTCTTCCTCCGCGCGGTCTGCTGACTCACCCTCTGTCCCTCTGTGAGGCCCATTCAGGTCCCGTTGCTTTGGTTGGTTTTCCGGAGGCTGTTCCAGCAGGGTGCACACGGTGGCCGACTACGTGCCGTGTGCTGAAGCCAGTAGCTGGAGGCTGCAAGCAGTGACACTTTAATTATCTAATTCTTTCCTTCACTAACTAGCCAGAGCAATTCTGTAAGGAGAATCTTCCCCAGTTTACTTTTTGTTACCCAGAGTACCGTTTTTGTAACACGAGATAGGAGTAAAGATGAATCATTCTTCCCACTTAATTCCCAGTTTCAGAACGCTGAGTCAGTTCACTGTGACCAGCTGGTGTTCACTGGCATTGTGAACTCACGGGTCAAAGCATAGTTGGTTTCAATTCAGTATAAATCATCCCTTTTAATATTCAGATTGTCCCATCTTCCGCCAGCCGGAGCCTCTCATTCAGACGGACCCCTGAGCCCTCCCAACCGTAGGGTTCAAACACCTTGGCATTTCTGAGGGCTGTGTTGCCGCCTGGTCTAAAAAGTTGTTCCAGCCTCTCGTGCAGAGTTCTTTGCCTAGACCTGGAATCAGCAGCTTTTCCCAGATTCCCTCATTCCTTTCAGTGGAAAGGGGTATTTGAAGACCACCGTCTCGGAACTAGCAATGCTCATGGGTACTTGCGTGATTATCATTTCTGGACAAAGCAAGGAAATCTTTTTAAGATAAGACTGGTCTTGGGGCACCTGGGTGGCTCAGTTGGTTAAGCAACTGCCTTCGGCTCAGGTCATGATCCCGGAGACCCAGGATCGAGCCCCACATCGGGCTCCCTGCTCGGCGGGAAGCCTGCTTCTCCCTCTCTCACTCCCCCTGCTTGTGTTCCCTCTCTGGCTGTGTTTCTCTCTGTCAGATAAATAAAATCTTTAAAAAAAAAAAAAAAAAAAAAAAAAGACTGGTCTTGAGTTTGTATTGATACTTGGAATCCGCATTCACTACTGTAAAATGAAATTCGTGGATCTTACATCTGTCCTCTCTTCCTCCCGAGCTTAGAATCCTGGTTGTCAGCACCCTGGCTATGAGTGTCACGTAAGGACCCACAGTAGTCTCAGAATAACACCAGCACCACCGCCTTCGTCGGTGCCCCAGCAGTTTAAGGTGGGCTTTTTGTTCGGGGTTTTGTTTTGTTTCAGATCAAAGCACACAATATAAGAAAATGCTAGAAGAAAAGAAATGATAATTCTAGAGTAGAAGGTTCTTTTAAGTATAACCTAGAAGCTGTCAGGGGAGGCTTGGTCAAGAAAAGGTTAATATATTTGACCAAATTAAAAAAAAAAATCCTATACAACCAAAAAGCACCAGACTCAAAGTAAAAACCTCTACAAACCCACACTGGAGTGTATATGGTACTCCCAGCACACAGCAGCTTTCCTGGCGGGACCTCCCTGGTGGCCCCTCAGTTCCCCTCAGACCTGGACTGTCACGCTGCGGAGCGGGGTCTCCTTACAGGTGAAAACAGTCTGACAGAGCTGAGTTCCTGTCCCAGGCATCGGCTGGCTAGTGGCAAGGCACGATGGCACCCTTTCTCCTTGGGAGAGGGAGTAGGAAGGCCAGCCGTTGCTGGGACTAGAAGCCCTTCAATCGCTCGGCCTTCGGTAGGCAGGTGTCTTGTTTGTTGGAGTTGGTGATAGGCCTCGGCCCCTCTGAATCCAGCCTCATTCCACTCTGCCCAGTTAGAGGTGCTGTCTGCTGCTCAGGAGCCGCTGAGACACCTGGGCCCATTCTCAGCGCCGCGTAGACCCCTCTGAACCCCCAGGGTAGGGCCGCCAGAGATCCCACCGGCACCCTGGTTCAGGGGGTCGACCGCTGAGCTCACCAAAGCGAGCACCCCTCCGCGTCAACCGCGCTGCCTGCCCTCTCCGTGCCCGCCCCAGGCTCTGAGACTCGGGCGGTGTTGAGTTTCTTGTGTTGGTAGCTCTCCCACATGCTGCCTGCTACTTTGGGGAGGGCGCTGCGCCCACACGGTGAGGTGCTTTCTCCACGCGTATACACGGGATGCTTTGCAGAGGTGGGTAATTGTTTACAGCAGGTCGAGGGAAGAACCACCATCGTACGCATCTGAGAGCCTATCACTTAAGCCACTTTCCTTTCTCTAGGTGACATCAGACGTCCAAAGCACGTTCAGCAGACTGACCTGGCTGCGACCCTCGCAGTCGGGCTTGGTCTGCCGATCCCGGGCAACAGTGTCGGCAGCCTGCTGTTTCCCACCGTGGAAGGGAGGCCCATGAGAGAACAGCTGAGGTTTTTACATTTAAATGCCGTGCAGCTCAGCAAATTGTTGCAAGAGAACGTGCCGTCCTACAATAAAGGTAGGTCGTTAAGACTACGTTTGCGCCACACCTGGTGTTCTGCATCCGCGCCGTGCGGGTCTCGGGCTCCATACGTCGGTTTTCTTGCAGCCCTGCTGGTCACCGTTAGCGCACCCACAGACGCCGTTATCCACATCAGGCTCTTTCATAAATATTTGTTCGACAGATGTGGAATTTTTTCACTAAGTTCCTGTTTGACTGAGGACCGCTACAAGCACCGGAGGCGCAAGGCTCTGCCGTCACGGAGCTTACCTTCCAGAGGCGGAGAAGTGGCAGCAGCTGCAGGGTGCTGATGAGTGCCTCAGCGAGACGGGGACCGGGGAAGGGATGGGGGACGCAGGTGGCTGAGGGCTGCCGGGGCAGAGGCCTGGCCTCAGGGAGCGTGTGGCAGATGCAGGATCCCACGGTGGGGGCGTGTCTGCACACAGGGTGGCCAGGGGCAAGGCAGGAGGAGGCCAGGTCGCTACGAGGTCAGGCCTCGGACGGGCTCTTACTTCCGCTGCAAGCTAGCTGGGGAGCTCCTGCGGCCTTCCGTCCGGAGCCTGAAATCTTGGAGCTACATTTTCAGAGGCTCTGGGAGGTGCCCGTCTGCAGGGTTCTGCCTTGTGTTGTAGGAGAGTCTGAAGGCCGCTGCGGTGTCCCGTGGCAGGTGGGATGAGGGCCCGGGCAGTGGCGGGGCTGTACCCGGGATGGATGGCGGCGTTCAGGATAGACTTAGAAGGCAGTGCAAGCAGGATTTGCCGACTGGCGCTGGTGGCCACAGGCATAGGGGACAATTTGGCACGTTCAGCGGAGCAGTGGGAAAATGGGGTGTCCATTCCTGAAGTGGGGGAGCGGGGTGCTGGCAGGGTGAGGGGATTGTATTGAGGAAGCCAAGTAAAGAAAGAAAGGTGAAATGAGGGACTGCGGCTTGGCCACCCACCTGGCAGGTGAGGCTACCGGCAGCTTGGTCAGGAGCACTGGGGGAAGGCGCGGCTGGAGTCAGGGGGTGGGGGCTGCTGTGTGAGGTGGGCAGACGCCAGCACCGGGAGTGTGTTCATCGTTTCCAGCGGGGAGAACCAAGCGGTATTTGTATGCTGCTAGGAATGATCCTGAACAAGAGAGCGTATCTCCCCAGGACCACCTTTTCAAACAGTTTTTCTGACCCTCAAGGTGCGTCGAGGGCTGGGGCTGGTGTGGGGATCAGGAGAAGGGCGACGGCTGGTTTGAGGCAGCGTGGGATGTGGTGTTGGCAGCCGTCCTCCTGGAGTCACTGGGGCGCTGGGCAGGGGAGTGAAGGCCCGCGAGCTGGCACTGAGTTGCGGGCTGGCCTGGACTTCCCTGTGGAAGCGCAGGCAGGACGAGTGGGGCTGAGCTAGTCCTGAGTGTGGCAGAGCTGCGGCGGCCAGCCCCTGGCCCGTGAGCTGGCCCTGGGGACCGGCCATGTGAGAACCAAGGCCCGCCCAGCTGCGTGTTTCAGTCCAGAGGAAGGTCAGCATGTGTTTTCAAAAGCAACTTGAGAGTTTGGTAGCTCGGGAAACGTGTTATGGGCATTGTGTGTCCTTTTTCCTGCACTAACAACTCGTAGAACAGCAGACAGAGCCAGAGGGAGGGTTGTTGGCTTATGCCGGGAGGAGCAAGTAGGGAGAATTGAGCACTGCAGTGGGTGTGGCCAGAAAGAAGCCCACGAGGTGAGCGTAGGCCCGTCCCTGGCCTGGGAAGCGTTCCTGGGGCCTTACGCCCCTAGGGTGCCCTCTGTCCATACCACCAGTGATCCTGCTTCCTGAGACCAAGCACGTACGTGTCTGACGCTGAAACCGATTCCAGGGCCTGCCCTGCTATCCAGCCGAATCTGGTACAGCTCTCCCGGGGCCCCCCGACTCACTGCAGTGCGGCAGACTTTTCTCACCACAGGGCCTTTGCGCAGGCTGCTCTCGCAGGCCATTTCTCGGCCCCCTTCCACTTCAGCTTCACCCCCAACCCCCACCCCCAAGCCCAGATTTCAGTCAGTTTCTTCGGTGTTACCAAAGTCTCCCACATTCCCCCACTTTGCTCCATAGCACTTCTCACAATTGGTACTTACACGCACATGTGAGAACCCAGCGAGATCCCAGGCCCACGCAGGCAGGACGCACACCTGTGTGCACACAGCACGTCGTCAGTGTGCAGGTCTCCCCTTCTCTGTGATTCTAGGTGGTGCGGTGTGGACACAGGTGCCCCGCGTCTCTGTGACTTCACAGGGGCGGGATGTAACAATTCAGGTTTCCATCCTGTGTCCAGACTAATCGAGTCCAGATCCCAGCCGTCAGCTGCCAGCCCTCCTCTCTGGAGGGCACGGTCGCCGTCCCCGCGTCAGGTCCTGGAGAGAGCCCCGGCATGCGGGGCATGGAGTCCCACCGGCCTCTGGCGTGTGGGCCGCACTCAGGCCGTACGGCAGCCCTAACCCTGGCCCACCCTGGAGTAGCTCTGCTGGCGGGCGGAAGAGCACAGTAAGCACCAGGGAGTCTCCAAAGGGAAGTCCGTGCTTTGCACACTAGTTGGGGCACCAGTAAGTCCGGCCCAGCTCCAGAAGGAAGCGGCGTCCTGACGCTGAGCTGCTGGCCACTGCCGTCCCGGAGTGGGGTCCCGCGGCATCTGGGGCTGGGCTTCAGTCCAGGAGCTCTGTGCCGGGTGGGTCCCCTAGCTTGGCATCATGGCAGGAGGGGTCAGGACGTGGGAAGAATGGAAGCGGGTCAGAGCTGGGGGCTGCCCGTCAACGGTGGGAAGCGGACGGGGGGGGGGGGGGAAGAGGTGCGAGGCCCCTGCCTGCCCGGTCTTTGTGGTGTGTAAGCGTTGGAAAGACTTGTAACACCAAGGGCCAGGTAATGTAATGCCTTTCTGGGTTGTTTTTGGTTTTGTTTTTTTTTTTAAGATTTTGTTTATTATTTGTCAGAGAGAGTGAGCGCACGCCCAAGCAGGGGGAGCAGCGGAGGCCGAGGGAGAAGCAGCCTCCCCACTGAGCAGGGAGGCAGATGCTTCACCGACCAAGCTATCCAGGCGTCCCTGGGGTGTTTCCATATTGCACATTAAAGAAGAAAAGCTTGGAGAGAGACTGAGAGAGGAGGGGGAGGCAAGGCCAGGGGCAGAAGGGAGAAAAGGGGCGGCAGAGCAGTGGGCAGACACGTCTAGCCCTGTTGTTGCTGCTGTGTGCCTCGGGCCGCGGCGGGCTCACAGGCTGGCGGGCGGGCTGGCGTCCGAGGGCCCCTGAGCGGCATCGGCTGTTAGTTTTACTGAAGGCGCTGCTGGCCACCCCCCAAGGAACAGTTCATCTCCATTAGGTAGCAGGCTCTATGCTCACCCCACGTGCTGCAAATAACTGAATACTTTGATGAATGTGTGTGAATGTCTGTGATGCATACGTGTAACCCTGTCCTCTTCTTGGTAGAGCCTGGATTTGAGCAGTTTAAAATGTCAGAGAGGCTGCATGGGAACTGGGTCAGACTGTACTTGGAGGAGAATGACTCGGAAGTCCTTTCCAACCTGGGAGCCAAGGTTCGCAGGCAGTACTTGGATGCCCTGAGGACCCTGAGCCTGTCCCTGAGCAGACAGGTGGCCCACTACGACATCTACTCGATGCTGGTGGGGACTGCCATGGTCTTGGAGGTACGGCAGCTTGTGTGGAGTTAGGGCTCCGCTGTGAGACTGATTCGATACCGCAGGCAGAATATTGTCATTTCTTTTTTATTTACTTATTATTTATTCACTTGGCAGAGAGAAACACAGCCAGAGAGGGAACACAAGCAGGGGGAGTGAGAGAGGGAGAAGCAGGCTTCCCGCCGAGCAGGGAGCCCGATGTGGGACTCGATCCCGGGTCTCCAGGATCATGACCTGAGCCGAAGGCAGTCGCTCAACGAACTGAGCCACCCAGGCGCCCTGCCCCTTATGTTTTTGTTTTTGTTTTTGTTTTTGTTTTAAGATTTTATTTATTTATTTGATAGAAACACAGCCAGAGAGGGAACACAAGCAGGGGGAGTGAGAGAGGGAGAAGCAGGCTTCCCGCCGAGCAGGGAGCCCGATGTGGGACTCGATCCCAGGACTCCGGGACCATGACCTGAGCTGAAGGCAGATACTCACCAGCTGAGCCACCCAGGCGCCCCAGAATATTGCAGTTTAAAGCATATAAGATATTTTTTCTGAAAATGGGAAAATACCAGTGTCCATGTTTGTTGAACTCTTCCCTTGTGTGTTCTCATGCACAAAGCACCGCGAGGTGCCAAGTGGCTGTGCCCCCCGGGGCTGTCTGCATACGTACGTCCCTGGCAGCTCATCAGAAACCGTGTTTATTGGGGCGCCTGGGTGGCTCAGTTGGTTAAGCAACTGCCTTCGGCTCAGGTCATGGTCCCGGAGACCCGGGATCGAGTCCCACATCGGGCTCCCTGCTCGGCGGGAAGCCTGCTTCTCCCTCTCTCACTCCCCCTGCTTGTGTTCCCTCTCTCGCTGTGTTTCTCTCTGTCAAATAAATAAAACCTTAAAAAAAGAAAAAAAGAAACCGTGTTTATTGGGCTTTCTTGTGCTTCCAGCATTCGGGCAGCTGGCAGAAGGTCGGGAGACAGGCGTTTGTGAACAGTTCTCCCCACGCCCAGCAGTGACGGCGCTCCCGCTCTTCTCCTGTTTCAGGTTCTAGTCCTCCTTCTGCTCAGCGTCCCGCAAGCTCTGAGCAGCAGGGCTGAACTGGAGGTTCCTCTGTGGTCGCCGGCATTTTCGCTGCTGTTTTACTTGACGTTCCTGGTTCTTTCTGCTCTCCACGTCATTGTGTGCACGTCGGCTGAGGGCCCCTGCTACCTCTGTGGCCTCCCGTGGCTCGCGGCAGGTGGGCTCATGGCACTGATCGCCGCACTGCTCTGCGCGGTCGTGTCCACTCTTGCCAAGGTGCTGGCCGATGGAAGATTGCCGAGCAAGGTAAGGCTCATTTCTACACCTAGGACACGGGCTTTTGGGTAGGCCCGTTTTCTCTCGTTCCAGCTGACTGCTCATTCATCAGACACAGCTGAACCCCAGGTGTGTCTGTCAGGCGGAGTCTGGCCGAGCCCGCACTGCAGGGGGCCGAGGCCTGGGCACCCTGACTGCAGACACTGAGACCTGTGTGGTCAGGTCACATGCCTCGTTTCCTTAGGGGAGAGACAGGGTCCCTGTGATGATAAACAGGGCACCGCACGGAGCTGTCGGTCACAGCTGAATAGGCAGGTGGCTGGTGGGGCAGTGTGTGAGTCAGACATCTCTCCAAAAGTGTGTGAGTTGCAGCCAAGGGAATACTACAGAGAGAAAAGAGTCAACTCGTTAGACCTTCTGGGAAGGTCAGCAGGAGGCCGGGACCCTGTCTTCATCCTGCCCTCCTTGGCAGTCTATCCTGCCTTTTCTTTTCAAGACTGATGTTTTCTTTCAGATTTCTTAGACTCTTTGGCCTCTGGCACCTTTATCCGTGGCTGTGGTGACAGGCCAGTGGAGCAGAGGTGGACAGCCCAGGGAACTCAGGGAGGTGATCCCAGCTCCCCCGGCTGCCCCCAACCCTGCCCAGTGCAGCTGCCTCGTCTCAGCGCCATCTCCTACCCTTCCCTGCATGCGTGTGTCCAAGGGGCTCGCGAGTTGTTTATAGCGCATCACTCTTCCCCCTCAGAGCATGGGTTTCCCTCAAGCCGCTTGACTCCCCAGGGCCTGAACAGACTCGTGGCATCTTTCTTTCTTACACGGTCTGCACACAATAAATAGAGTGACTGTTAGGTGGTCATCGAATGGTGTCACGAGGCCTCATCTTCAATCGTGAATGCTTTCAGTGAGCTCATTTAAAGGGCAGCGCTGGGATGTCACTTCATTGTTCCAGTAGAATTGACCGTCTTAATGAGGACTTGTCTGGGTTTCTGGAGATTTCATGGTGAAATTAGATGTCTGCTTTGGTGGAATGTATCCTGGGATTGCTTTTATTTCACATAGCAGGAACTGACTTTGGAGCACCCCTGAAGACCTCAGGCTCCCGGGAAGAGCGCAAGGGTTCCGGGAGGGCTGGTAGGTGAGCTCTCCGAGATGGTGCGGGTCACTCAGCTTACGGTTTGCAGTCCAGGGTGACGACCGCTGTGCCCCGGAGGATAGGCAGTCCCATCAGAGGGGACATGGTGTGGGGCGTGAGGGGCAGCAAGTCCCCATCCCAGCAGGTGATGCTCTGTGAGCAAGAAGTTTAAGTGTGTGTGGTGGGCTTTGTGTGATTTTTATGTTTTTCCCTCACAAAACGCATTTTCCGCTCACAGAGTCCAGCTCCTCCAAAGGCACAATGGTCAGAGTTAGATGTCCTTATCCTGCTGGGGACCACGGGCCACGTGCTGAGTCTGGGTGCAAGCAGCTTCATCGAGGAGGAGCACCAGACCTGGTATTTCCTCGTTAACACCCTGTGTCTGGCTCTGTGTCACGACATCTACCGAAACTACTTCCTGAGGGACGACTGTGAGCCCCGGCAGGACGCACTCACGGAGCCGGGCTTTGTGGGCACTGCGCCCGCACCGCGGGACGGGAGCAGCCGCTGTGACGTGTCGGGGCCCCGCAGAGGCCCCGAGAGCCCTGCTCCCCTCGGCACACTCGGAGGCTACGAGAAGTGGATGGTGTTAGCAAGCCCGTGGCTGGTGCTCAGCTGCTGTCGGCTACTGCGGTCACTGAACCAGACGGGCGTGCAGTGGGCCCACCGGCCGGACCTGGGCCATTGGCTCACCAGGTGAGAGCAGGGGCCGGCCTTAGCCCCCAGCCTTGCCACACACAGTCTCCTTTTTCAAAATGTAGGCCTGTTTTTCATATTCAGAACAGAAGTGGTCTTTGAGATCTGAAGGAAAGGAAAAAAAGACCAGAAGCCTTTCATGTTGAAAGATGGGTTTGTTTTTTTAATTGCTGAATCACTGTAATGGTTTATGTTTGAAAACCTTTGAGTTTTAAAATGACAGCTGCAGCAAGCCTGTAGTTTTATCCCTTGCTGCCTCCCTGACAAGGTCAGTCGGGGACAGGGTCACGCCCCTCTGGCCTCCCACGCTTCTCTCCCCACCGTGAAGCCAGCGGCCGGAGCGTCCAAGTCAAGAGAGGGGCCTGAGACAGAAAAGTCAGCACGTGGCTGTACCGAGGTGTCTGGGTGGTGCCGTCAGTTGGGTGTCTGGCTCTTGATCCCAGCTCAGATGACAGTCTCGTGTCGGGCTCGGGCTCAGTGTGGGGTCTGCTTGCGGTGCTCCCTCTGCCTCTGCTTCTGCCTCTGCCCCTGCTCCCGGGCATTCTCTCTTCCCCTGTCCTCTCAAAAAAAAAAAGAAGCTATATTATATATGGGGTTTTTTTAGATTTATTTATTCATTTGTTTGAAAGAGAGTGAAAGCACACACAAGGAGGGGGAGGGGCAGAGGGGGAGCAGGCCCCCTGCTGAGCAGAGAGCCTGATCTGGGGCTGGATCCCAGGATCCCAGGATCGTGACCCGAGCCAAACATAGACACTTAACAACTGAGCCTCTGTGTTACACATTCTGTCTGTTGGTGGAGACTGAGAAAATAAAGGTCGAAGGAAGGGAACAGTTTACCTGGTTTCTTGTTGCTCGGAAGGACTTGGATGAAAATCCTTGGATGAAAATCCTAGGAGCAGGAGGGGGGCTCAAGACAGTGCCACACATGTTCCTAGAGGAGGGAATGCCCACAGAAAGAAGGGGCATGCTCTTCCTCCTGGGGAGCTTCAGGTCAAGCGACAGGGCACGGTTTGCCTTGTAGTCCGGCAGACCTACGGAAGGAAGCGACAGAACGCAGTCCTGGTGCAGAGCAGAAGACCCCGACCACACGCTGCCGGGTCCTTTGGGAAGATAACCGGAATCGTCCGTCAAACCTATAAAAAATCATTTCTCTGGTCAAATGCTTCTGGTGGGAAATTTTCCCCAGTGTCATGAACAGTGTTCGCGAGCCCCTGGCCAGCACTGCCAGCACCGGCAGCGTTTTTGGGGTGCCTGCCATGTGCCTGTTCATGCCGTGCTCACAGCAAGCCTGCAGAGAGCTTGCTGGCCTGGCCCACCTTGGGGAGGACGCAGAAGGAAGTTAAGGCGCCCGCCCCAGCGTGTGATTCTGGGAGAGCCATGGGACAGCCCAGTGGCCTCATTTCTTATTTTTCTGGAGAGTTGAAGCAGGGCAGGAAAATGTGCTGATGACCGGCCCGGGTGCCCCCCGCTCCTCAGTCTGGACCCCCGTGCAGCATACTGGGTGTAGCCTCTTCCCATCGGGATGCCCCCTCCTGCGGCCGGTCTCCCTGGGCTGCTGAAGTGCTCCTGTCCGTTGGTGAGGAGGCGGCAGAGCTGCTGGGGAGGCGTACAGACCCACCGTCTTACTGCCGTCTTCGGTGGTCACGATTAACAGTCCAGGAGACGGCACCAAGCGCAGGTAAAGGGCAGCAGTGAAGGGACACCCAGGTGACTGCCTCCCAGAGCAAGGACCAGGGCCAGGCCAGGCCCCCGCCCCACCCCTGTCGCCACCCGCCTCCCTGGGCCCACGTCTGGACTCTGGCCGCGTCTTCCTCTGAGTCTTTGCCAAGTAGCTTTCCCACCGATGTTTGTTCACCTTGGCCCGACAGTCGCTCGTCAGCTTAACGCCGAGCGTCCGGGCTCTGTGAGCGTGAGCTGTGCTGAGTGACACGGCCGTGCTCCCCGAGGAAGGAAGCTGGGCCAGGGCCCGGCAGAGGGGGGGACCCGGCCCTGCCGTGACCACTTCCTGCTCCAGGCGGCAATGCTCAGCCCCCAGCCCCTCTACAGAGTCTCCCCACCTGGGAACGGGCAGACACGCTCGAGTGAGTCAGTCTGTGCCGAGCGCATGAGAGAGGGGCACGCCAGGACGTGCTTGTCCTCCTGAGCAGGGTGTCCGCTGGCAAAGCCATCTCCTCACCTCTGGGTGGGAGCGCGGCCAGGGGAGCCAGGGGGTCCTGTTGTATACTGACGCCTGGGCTGGCAAGGGGGCTGTTCGTGCGTGGAAACGAGAGTTCGGGGGAGCTGTCCTTCGTTTGTTACATTTTAAGAACCTTTGCCTTTAAATTGTTAGTGATTTTCTTTTTTTTCTTGCTTTTCAGAAAGATCAGCTGTTTGTTTATTTTAAGATTTTATTTATTTATTTGACAGAGAGGAGGAAGCAGGCTCCCTGCTGAGCAGAGAGCCCGATGTGGGCCTCGATCCCAGGGCCCCGAGATCATGACCTGAGCCGAAGGCAGAGGCTCTAACCCACTCAGCCACCCAGGCGCCCTTGGTGGTTTTTTTTAAGATTTTATTTATTTATTTGACAGAGAGATCACAAGCAGGCAGAGAGGCAGGCAGAGAGAGAGGGGAAAGCAGGCTCCCCACCGAGCAGAGAGCCCGACGCGGGCCTCGATCCCAGGGCCCCAAGATCATGACCTGAGCCGAAGGCAGAGGCTCTAACCCACTCAGCCACCCAGGCGCCCTTGGTGGTTTTTTTTAAGATTTTATTTATTTATTTGACAGAGAGAAAGATCACTAAGTAGGCAGAGAGGCAGGGAGAGAGAGAGGAGGAAGCAGGCTCCCTGCTGAGCAGAGAGCCCGATGTGGGCCTTGATCCCAGGACCCTGAGATCATGGTCTGAGCCGAAGGCAGAGGCTCTAACCCACTGAGCCACCCAGGAGCCCGATCAGCTGTTTTTAATACAGCTCTTAGACAGCCACTTGGTGTAGATCCGTGACGCCACTGGTTATCCTTGTTAGTAATTTGGGGGCTTTTCCGTTTCGTTTCAGCTCTGATCACAAAGCTGAACTCTCTGTCCTGGCCGCTCTTTCTCTCCTCGTGATTTTCGCACTGGTGCAGAGGAGATGCTCCCCGATGTCAAAAGTAGCCATGGCCCTCGGCCTGCTGGGCGTCTACTGCTACCGGGCAGCCATTGGAAATGTCCTGTTCCCATGGCAGCGAGACGGCAAAGACATTTCAAAGTAAGTGCGCTGGCAAACCAGTTTCCTGTTTTATGCCTTAAACAGGGCGTGCAGGCCTGGGAACTCTGGAGTTGCTCCCTGCCGCTGGTGGTCTCAGCACTCTCTGGAGCCTCAGTGAACAGTTCTTCTAGCCTCTTTGCTTCGATAGGAGAGAGACAAATAATGCAGTAAGGTCACTGAGTTTTCTTTTTTAAAATAGGAGATTCCCTATAAATAAGGAATTTAAAGGATTCCTTTTGCTCGGTCAAGACTTGGTAACAGGAATTACAGAGACTGGGAGCTTCCTAGCACTTGGGAAACAAAGCACGCCAGAAAAATCCGTTTTCTCGGAGTTTACACTAAACTCCAGGGCAGAGGGGAGGGTCCCCTCGTGCTGACTGCGTCATGACGGCCACTTTCTGTCACAAACTGGAAGCTTTTCTTTCTTTAATGGTGATGTGGGGGCCGTCCTGGAGGTTGTTTGCAGAAGGGGTTGAGAGCCTTGAGTGAGGCCAGGCCCCGGGCGGCCGCCCCATACAGGATGTGCCTCAGGGATCCAGCTGGAGACGAGGGTGAAACCAGGGTACAGGCAGGCTCTCAGAACAGGGGCCTGGCCGCCAGCAGTGGGACGGGGCTCTGAGTGCTGACTGGTGTGTGTCCATAGAAGACGTGAATGAAGACGGGGGTCAGTATGACCCCAGCTTGTGAAGCACGTCCATGCCGTTTTCTGTTTGTGTGAAAGACTAAAATAGGTAATTGGTTGTGGGGTTGTGGGTATATTTAGGATGTGGAATCATAGGTGGCTTGTGATCTTCCTTTTCCTGCATTTTTCTTACTGCTTTTCTAATCAGAGAAGGAAAAGCAAATGTCATCTCCCCTGAAAAGGTCAGGGTGTAAGCTAAGGGCTGTGGTCAGGCCGTGTGCGAGCCCAGGAGCCATGGGCACATCTGGAGGCAGGACCGGCCAATGGTAGGGGCAGCTGAGGCGACAGCGGGGTGGCCGGCCTTCTCCAAGGTCAGGTAGCAGGAGGATGGTAGGGAGACATCTCAAAGACTGTCCACTTGGGAGCCCTAGCTCGAAGCAGATGCCAGAGCTGGGAGTCACGTTCGATGGTGTTCAAGTGGGAGACATGAACAGATTCCTCATGTCCTCTCAGATCAGTGCACCTCACTTTGTCATCACTCATCTCAAGATCTGGACCACTTGCCTTTCCCGGACGCCACAGCAGACACCTTGGTGCCCAGAGCAGAGGCCAGTGCCCCCTTTCATTCACCGGCAGTGCCTGGCTCACGTGCTTCCTGGAAAATGCTCCCATTTGCCACCCCCGTCTGTCCCGGTTCTAGATCCCTCTCACCTCTAGATCTGCTCCAGCACTGGAGCCATCCTGATTCAGCTCCCTCTGCTTCTACGCCCTAGCCCAGTTCTGGAGCCATCCAGCTCTAGAGGGTTCTGACAACGGCTTCACTGTTCAGTCTGTGGCTGTCCATCAGTCGTCTAAACTCTCCTTTCCTTCTTTCTTCAGCACTCCGACACCCAGGCTTGGCTGGGGCGGACGGCCAGATGCCATGGTCCCAGACGTGCGGGAATGGCGTTGAATGGGTTAGCGTGAGGGGATGGAGCCCTTAAGACTTGGCGGGTGCGCTCGTTCCTGCCCGCCGCGCAGACTGCCCTGCACTCTTCTGCCCTGGTGACTTGGGGCCTTGGCTGGTTGTGCCTTCTGTAACCCTTGTGGGTCAGTCGCCCACTCTCTATCGGCACACACCCTGGTCACGGGGTCGCACCATGGCCCCTTGGCCTGCGTCTGCACCCTGGAGGAGGCACGCACACACACGGTGGCCCTGAGTGTTCAAATCAAACTACGCGTCACAAAAGGGGGCGAGCCTGGGGCTGGGTTCTGAGGGCACCGGTCGCACGGGCCCTGGGGGTGCGGCAGCGGATCTTGGAGCACTGAAAAATAGAATGAATCATCATTTAAAAATGAATAAATAACGGGAAATTTTTTTAAAATAAAAAAATGAATTTTTTCAAGCGTATAGACCTTCCTAAGAAAATCTAAGATAGGAAAGTTCAGTTTTTCAGAACAGATACATTACTGTGATAATGATTTCATTTAAAATTTTATTTACTTAGCATTACTTTAAGTGATGAGCTTTTCCTGTATATATATAAAATACGTAATTTATGAAATTTATTTAAAATGTGTTTTTAGGCATATACATGTTTCATAAGATGAAACTTTTTTGATAGAGTGTCATAAATTATATCCTTTACAAATAATTGGAAATGAAGGGCTAAAATAATTCTTTTTTTTTAAAGATTTTATTTATTGATTTGAAAAAGAGAGTTAGGGAGAGAGAGCACAGGCAGGGGGAGGGACAGGGAGAGGGAGAAGCAGACCCCCTGCCGAGCAGAGAGCCCACTGTGGGGCTTGACCCCAGGACCCTGGGATCATGACCCGAGCCAAAGGCAGACGCTTCACCGACTGTGTCCCCCCCAAGTGCCCCTAAAATATTTCTTAGTAATCGTTAATACTTGTGTGCCACATGCTTTACCTGTATTCTCGTGTTTAATTCCCAGGACAGCTTAGGAAGCGTAGGAATTTTAGCAACGATGACGTGAACGTCAGAAGCCTTAACTAAGTTCTCCCACAACAGAGCTCGTAAGCGGCAGAGCCCAGACGACCCTGGCCCTGCCCCTCTGCGGGCCCTGCGGTGTGCTCGACCCTGGTGTGTGTGTGGGTGCTTGGTTGCAGACGTGTCCCAGTGTGTCTTAACGTCATGAATTTAGGGGCATTTCTGGCGGAGCTTGACCTTCCCGGGCTGTGGTGTCTCAGCATCCCCGCGAAGCAGGTGGACGGTTTTCTGGCTCTGTGCCGGTGGCGCTAGTCTTGCCCCAGGCCGTCCCCGGGCCGAATGAGCGCGATTGCCCAGAGGCCAGCTCCATGGGAGAAGTGCACAGAGAGGACAGACCCCAGCTGCTGGTCCTGGGGGGCCGATAGGCAGAAGCAGACCCCCCGCTTCCACACCCTTGCCCAGGGGGGCGGGTGCTGCGGCCTGTGTAGTCAGCTGAGTGGACACGTGCCTTTCACGGGAGAATACGGATGAGTTTTTCGAGCTGGTGCTAACAAACCAAACTTGTTTTGCTTTTTTTTTTTAGGGGTGTTATTGAAGCTCGTTTTGTTCTTGTCTTTGTCCTTGGCGTTCTGTTCACGGGCACTAAAGACTTGCTTAAATCTCAAGTCCTGGCTGCAGACCCCACAATCAAGACTGTGGGTTTATGGGAAATACATAGTGGATTAGTGCTCCTGGCCGCTTTGCTCTTTAGACCACATAATCTGCCCGTCTTAGTGTTTAGCCTCTTGATTCAGACTCTAATGACTCAGTTCATCTGGAAGGCCCTGAGGCATGGCGCAGCTGAGATCACTGTAATGCATTACTGGTTCGGTCAAGCATTCTTCTATTTCCAGGTAGGTTTTCATTATTATCGTCGATAGAAGTCTATTAATGTTCTACATGTCATTTATCTTTTTTCTTTGAGGAAAGCTTACCATAATTTGGGAAGTTAAAAAGGTTGTTCGGCGAAGGAACTTTCAGTGTGACATGGGGAATGATGCTTAAATCCTGTGTGTATTTGACAGGATGAAATACGCGTAGTTATTTAGACTAACACCCTCGGTGTGATCCGGGGTGCGTGGGCCGGCGTGTGGCTGTGGGCTGGAATCTGTTTACTGCCACCTGCTCGGGATGCACATCACAGTCCCATTGCTTTCCCCGATGAGGTGATGACTGACTTCTCTCTACCCGTTCCCCTGGCCATCAGTGCTGGATGCTGTTGGGTGTCCTCACTTGGTCGTCAGTCCCAGGAGCCCCGTGGTCGTCTCTCGTGTCTTCTCTCCGGTGTTAAAGGGCATCACCTGTGGGATGAATCTCAGTATTCGCCTGCGAGACTGGAGCATCACCTGGACAGGTGGACAGAGGGACCAGCTCCCAGTCTTGGAGCTCAGTTCTTGGACTCAGTTCTGTCCCAGCCTTCCCGCATCTCTGCCCTGGTTCAAGGCCCCCCCCCCCCCATCTAGTGGCTGCCTCTAGGACCCTCGAGGGTAGGCACAGCTCCCCACACTCCCCTGCCAGCTCCGCACCTGACGGAGGAAGTGCACAAGGCCCCCAGCACTCTGCTGTGTTTTCCCGTCTTTACATTGGGCTTCTTCCCTGCCCTTACTACTCTCCCCGGCTTGGCAGCACTCCTGGCCCTGCCCACAGAGCAGCCCCCCTCACCACTCTTGATCTGTCCCTAGAAGCCCAGAGAGGGGTGGGGGGAAAGTTCTAGAAATCCATCAGTCCTGGAGGGTGTGGCCTGGCCGTCAGAAGCTCCTTACTGCCCATCTTCCGTGGAGGGCCCCATGCTCTGTCCAGCCCTGCGTGTGGATGTCTGCAGGCCGACACCAGTGTCCAGCACTTCTGGGCCACGCCTAGAGCACGGGCCTCTCGACAGCTTACCTCTTCCTCGGCTGCTGGGAGGATCGAGTAGTGACAAGCAGGAGGCAGGCATCCTATGCTGTGCTCCTCGGGACCCGTGGGGCAGGCCTGACTGGGTCTGGTAGGACCTGGAGGGTGGCCGGACCCCGCTCTAGCCGCTGCCCATCCCAGGAGGTGCCACCCGCCCCGCGCCGGCCCCTGCTGAGCCCCACTGTCTCGGCCACGTGCGCCTCCGTGCTGCTGAGCGGCCCATCTCAAAGGCCTCGGCTTTCCTTACCTATCAGAAGAAACATAAACGGCCGCCATCCTTGTGGATGTGAGGGAATGCGTTCTGCCCAGGAAATCGGGCGTGCCAGCAGGGAAGGGGAAGAGCATGAACGAGGCGGCACGCGCAGGGCTGAGTCGGCCCCTGGCTGAGCTTCGCCTGGCCTTGTTGGCAGCGACGGAGCTGAGCCCCCTCCTGCTCGGCCTTTCAGCGGAACGGACGTGTTGCTGTAGAACGACTTTGAGCTTTGCTAAGCATTCCAGAAATTTCTAGGTGCCCTGTCAGTCTCACAGTCCTCTCCTTGAAAGTCACACACAGCCCTCTTCCTGGTGGTCGCCTCCGTGCAGGAGTTCTGCGTCTCAGACCACGAGTGCCTTGGTGGGCAGTGGGCGCGCCATGGACAGTGGCCCCACTCATGGGCACCGAGCATGTGTGTGGGGGCCGGGGCTCCGCGTGGGGGTGATCCCGGCACATCTGCAGACGCGGCCTGGTGCTTGTGGGCTGGTCGCCCGGTGGACCCTGCTGGCCCAGGCAGCGAGTCCAGCGGGCTCCCTCTTAGGCGGGAAGAAAGTGGGTGCTGGTTACGGCCCCTGGCCTGCCCCAAGGCCTTGGTGTCAGGAAGACTGAGCCACGGTCACACCCCGAGCGAGGACAGCGCCTCACGTTCAGCGTGCCCCTCTGAGGCCACATTCCACGGGGAGGTGACGCGTGGTGGCGCCCGGTGCTCCGTGCCGGGGTCTTCGGCACGCAGAGTAGACACAGACCCTCGTGTGTCGGGCAGGGACCCTCATCCCAACCCTCCCCCAGCCCTTCCCTCGCGGTCAGGTTTCCGGGGAGAAGGCTTGCTGCCCCTCCTTCCTGCCCTCCGCGCAGGGACCCCAGATAGCGCAGGGCTGGGGAGTGTGGTGCCCAGCTGGCATCCTCCGGCCTGTGTGCCTCAGTTTCCCACCAGTTCACTGGGAGTCACATTGGCACCACCTCAGAACTGTCGAGGAGTTGATGAGTTAATGCGAGTAGAGCCACAGAGCCGACGGTCTGTGGCTTGGCGGCCATAATGGTCTGCGGCCCCCCCTCTGTCCGCAATCGAGGCAGCTTCAGGGGGACCTCCGGCGGCTTCCCAGTCCTGGAGCCGTGTGTCTGCCATCGTCATGCCCCCCTTGGGGCATTGCTTCCTCTTCTCCGCGGCTCTGGGAGCCCCTCGGTCTGCAGCCTCAGGAGGAGCTGGGTCGTCAGGAGAGAGCACAAGCAGCCACGGGCCACGTGGATGAAGGGGAAGTGGCGCCGGGGAGGGGCCTGCTGTGAGAGGGTGGCGGGGGCACGTGGGAGGTCTGCCTACATGAGCTGGTGGCCGTGGAGTCAGAAACACTCCGCTGGAGAAGGGCTTCCCGGGGGGGCCTCAGGTGGACCGGGGACAGACAAATGCCAGACTTGAAGTGCCGTGAGGAGCTGAGGGAAGGACACCAGCAGTGAAGGGCTGGAAGTGGGGAGAAGAGCTGAGTCTCGGGAGACGGCTCCTTGGGTGCAAACCCCGGGGAGTGGTGCGGGATGAGCGTGCATTCCCCCCGCCCCGGGGCTGGGCGGTGACCCACCAGGGTCTCGGTCTGACCGAGGGGCCCTCCCAGCGGCCAGCGTGCCCTGTTCTGCCCAACAGCAGGGTCCACCCTTGAGGGAGCCGTGTGGCAGCCACCCCAGCCTCCCCCTGGCCAGATGCAGCCCCCAGGTCTCCGCACAGGAGGTCAGCTTGGCTGCCGGAGAGCATCCGCACACTCTGGTTTGTTCAGTTTGCCGCAGGCAGTACACGTTTCACTTGCTCCTCCCCACCTGGAAGTGAGGTGGGGAGGGGTGGCCGGGCACCTGGGGTTCCCCTGTGTCCATGTCGCCACGACCACGTGCGGCTTTCTGTGGCTGCTGGTGGCCGTGTCAGTGCTGCTGCTTCCTGTGTTCCAGGGAAACTCCAACAACATAGCCACGGTGGACGTCTCAGCAGGGTTTGTGGGCCTGCACACCTACATGGAGGCCCCAGCCGTGTTCCTGACAGCGTTCGCCACGTTCGCAGGGCCCGTGCTGTGGGCCGGCCACTTAGTGAGCTTCCTGAGCTCAGAAGCCAGCAGGTGAGGCCCCTCCTTTGTCTGTCAGCAGAAAATCTGGTAGCAGGTTGACACTTTGAAGAGAGAACCCTATTCCCCCAGGTACAGGGCTCTGGACCCCAAGGGCCTAAAGGTCTTCATCAGGTTTCTTTTCCTTCAGTAAGAGTGAACCGCCCGCAGCATGTGGGCCAGAGGCGGGGACGAGTCGGGTTCCGCTTCAGCTGCTGTCTGCCAGCTCATGCCACGATGTGGCTTCCTGGGGCACAGGAAGGAAGATCCCTTCTCGGTTTCTCCGCTCACTGGTGGCCAGTTTGGGTGGGGTGAGCAGGGGTCTTCTGTTTGGAGCCTGAAGACGGGACATGCTGGCTCTCACCCCCAGGGTCCCTATCGCCAAGAGGAGCCTGCATAGGCCTGGGGGCTTCACGCTCGGGGGCTGTGCTCTGCCTTGCCCCTGAGAGGCACCCCTCCCCGGCTCTGGTCCCCCAGACCGATGGGGCAGCCCACCCCACCCTGCCTGTCGTCCTCCTTCGCGCTTTCTTCCTTGTTTAGGCATTGCTCCTCCCAGAGCGGGGGCTTCCTAGGGCGGGGGCCTGGCGGTCTGTGGGCACCACGGTAACCTGAGTGAGTGTGGCCTGAGGGGTGTAGGGGCTGATTCTGTACTGTCCTTCTGTACAATGGGGTGATGGTGTTGCCTCCTGGGTGTGGAGCCTACGTGAGGGGCCCCACAGGTGCTGCGGGTGGTGTGGGCAGCCAGGCTATGTCTCCCCGAGTGCCCCCCCCCCCAGATGCCAGCATCTCACTCTACATGCTGCATGGGCCAGGGAACGTGCAGGGCATGGCCAGTAGGGAGACCTCAGGAGGACACTGTTCCTGCCCCATGTCCCACTGTGTCCCCAGTCTCCCCGGGGGGTCACCTAGGGGAGGGCAAGGCTTCTTGCCCCTCAGACCCCTCCAGCCCCACTTCCCTGGCCCTTATGAAGAGCGCGGCCCATGTCGTAGTGACTGTTAAGCCCATGTTTGACCCTCTTGGGACATGGTCAGGCTCCCTGTCCCAGGACAGCCCTTGGGGTTCCCCACATACTTCATGGGGCCCCTCTCATCCTCGCCCCGGACTGCCTCAAGCCTCGGCGACCCTTGACTTCTGCCCCCAGTTCATGTCCACAAGCCACCATCTTCTGCCATTGCACAGGTACATAAGGGCTGCAGGGGAGTGTAGGTGTGAGCGGGGGGACACTCAAGGCAGCGTTGAGAGCAAGACAGCTGGTAAGGCTTCAGCTGTGCAGAGTGGGCCTCCTGCTCTAGAGGCCATCCGGCCTCCCCTCTAAATGGCCGTGGCTGACACATAGCGTCTCAAATGTGGGAGTCTCTGTCCTCTGGCCGGTTATCCTGAGGACTAGGGAGATGTCTCCAAGTCACCGCGCCATCCCTGTGCACACGCTCCGGGAGCAGCTGTGTCCGACCCGCCGTGGCAGGGCTCGCAAGCTGACGCGCTGCTGGCCAGAGCACAAGGGCGCCAAGGCTCTCATTCCGTCTTGAGCCCACGTGGCTGCAAGAGCACCACTGAGCCGTCGGGTCTGTCCCTCACAGGCCCCTTGAGGTCGGGGTGGGAGGCCTCCGTCCTCGTCAGGGCCGTCATGTTGGGGGGGCTTGGGGGGCCACGGTGTGGCCTCGAAGAGCTCGTGTGCCACGGTGCGTGTGGCCCTGCTGAGCAGGCCTTACCTGCAGCCTACCGGTCAGCCGAGTGGGCGGGCCAGGGCGGCGAGGGCCAGGCCGGGAGAGCCTGGGCTTCTGTGAAGGACAGTTCCCTGGTGCTGAAATCACAGTTCAGTTTTCCTGCACTTTTCATCTGTTTATACTGGGAAGACAAAAAGACAAAGCATTTTTTAATAAGTAACTGAAAGCATTTTAACTGGCCGGGGGGTATTATATGATACTTTCCCTAATTAAGGAATATTTCTCTTTTAAGGCTTTTCTCTTTCTTTTTTAAAAACATAAAACATCAAATTTTACTCATTGGTTCTGGGGGGCGGGGCCAGTTCAGAGTGGATTGAAGCCTCTGCCTTCGGCTCAGGTTATGATCTCAGGGTTTCTGCTCAGCGAGGAGCCTGCTTCCTCCTCTCTCTGCCTGCCTCTCTGCCTACTTGTGGTCTCTCTGTCAAATAAATAAAGTCTTTAAGAAAAAAAAAAAGAAAAAGGAAATTAGAGCCAGATGAAAATGGTAGAAAAAGAAAATATTTCTAATGGCCCAGAAGTTGGGCCCTGGGTCCATGATGCTTGGCTTCAGGAACTGGCTGTGGGTCGAGCCTGGTGGCATGCCCTTCACCTGTTCCCCTTCGGTGCATGAGGTTGTAGGAATGGTGACCCTGCCTGGTGTTGCCGTGGAAGGAAGAAGGCAGAGTTTTCCAAATACATAATGTTTATTCTGTGTGACATTGAAATGCCAGGAGGGGCAGGGTCCTGGGAGCTCCGCCTCCCTCACTGTCTGCTCAGTAGAGCCTTGGCTGAGCACGGAGTCTAGGACACTCCTGGGAGAGGCGTAGCAGCGCCGTGAGCCAGAAGCTTCCTCCTTGAGGCTTTCCCAACAGTCTCCCTTACCAGGTATTTGTGCAGTGGCACTGCAAGGAGTCGATGAGGTAATGCCCCACGGCTCAGCTCCCTCAAGGCCCTTCGCCGCAGGGACTTGGTCTCAAGTGCGGCCCGAGGAGCTCACGGTGTGGCGCTGGTAGAGGGAGATGAGTCGGCTACCTGCTGGCATGTCACAGCGCTGAGGTCAGAATGGCTCAGCTCAGTCTGCTGGTGTTGGTCAGGTTGGGTAGAAGAAATCACCAGTCAAGGGGGCAGGAAAGGGGCACCTGCACGGGGACCAGGCTACAGGACTGTGTGCAAGGGGAAGCAAAGCGACTGTGTTCCCTGCCGGGGTGATGCAGCAGCTGGAGAACCCAGCAGGAGGAAGAAAGGGTTGGCACCAAGCCCCAAGACGGGGAGCCAGTTGGGCAAGCTGAGGGCACGGCTGGGGGCAAGAGCTGTGAGCGTGAGGGGCCAGGCATCCTTTGGTCACACACTGAGGGGATCTGAGTGGCACCAGATCGCGGCGCTGGGTCGCTAGGCCTCCAGAGCCCCTTTGCGGAGCACACTGTGGGCACACACACCCATGCACACAGGTACACACTTGCCCTCTGCCTCAGGGTCTCTGCACCCCCTGCCTAGAAGTCCGCGTTGCTCACCCTTCATGCCCAGACCCTTCCCGGTGCAAGCATGGTGCCCCCCAGGCCCCCCCGAACATAGAGACTGTGTGCTCCCCCCGTGGGACTCCAGTAATCCCAGGGCCCCGCTCCCCATACGCGGCCGTCCCACGCAGTGAAGGTGGCTGCATGTGTAACGGGGCTCATGCTTCAGGAAGGGGTGGGCAGTGGAGACGTGTGGCGTTTACCAGCCGCAGAAAGGCCACCTACGCCCACCGCATGTTTGAGGGCAGACGTCAGAACTGGACCGTGGTTTTCACCAGAGCCTGGGAAGCCTGCCCTCTGAGGATGTGTGAGGTGGAGTGAATGATGGAACTTGTCATTTGGGATAAGCACAGTCTCAGGAAGTCACCTTCAAGAAGAGGTTAGATTTATCTAAGGGTCGTGCATGCTCGTGGTTTGAAAAGGGAGGACGTGCGTGTGCGTTGGGGGCTGCGCGTGTGAGATGCTCCTCTCCGCTCTTCATTTGCTTAGCGGACACTCTCCGGCCAGGGTCCCCGGACCTGAGCCCCCAGCACAAAGCAGAGCTCAAAACATGTATCTCATCCTGTGTGATTTTCTTTTCCGTATGTTTCATAACATTCGTGATGTATAGCATGTGCACATAATTTTTAAACAAAACTATTGCAAAATTTGGGGGTGTACTTTTCACCAGTGTTCTGCAGGTTGAGTCCCTGAGAGCCCCTGAGAGTGACAAGGCAGCCACCTGCAGCTGTTGTCCCTCGGCGCGGCTGCCATGCCCCCCAGACTGACCGGACTGGCCGGGGGGAGGGGGGACCGGGAACAAGAGTCACCATGGTCATTTTCAAAATAAAAATATTGATTACGTGTATGTTCGTGCTTGTGCGATGCAGAAGTGGCGGATACTAAGACACATCTCCCTCTCACCCACAGCGGTTCTGCTCTGAGCCACGCTTGCTTCTGCTACGCGCTGATCTGTTCTTTTCCGGTCTCCGCATATATCATCTTGGTGACATCCCTGCGTCACCATTTATTCATATGGAGTGTTTTCTCTCCAAAACTTCTTTATGAGGGAGCGCACGTCCTCATCACAGCCTCCGTCTGCGTGTTCTTCACGGCCATGGGTCGGACCAACACGAAGTCTTAGACGCTGGAAAAATAATACGGTTCAAAGTCTACTGTTCACTTCATGCATTTGGCTAATGAAAAAAAATCTAAATACAAGAACATTCTAAAGAAAATTGTGAATTCTACGAAGTTGAATTCTACATTGTTTCAGTTTCTTTTGCTATTGTACTTGAATTTAGATTAAATAGTGATTTAAAGGGTCACTTTTAAAATACTTAGTTTGAATATGAGTTATATTCTGCTGTTGACAATCACTGCATAAAGTTCTGAACTTTTAATTTCCTCTGGATAAGATTTCACTCAAATATGTGTGTTTCAGTTGATGAATTAAAAATGTCTTACGCTTATTATTATGGTGTTTGTGGACTTCCAGGAGCCTGGGAACTCTGAGGGGAGGCTCACCTGCCGCCAGGGTCAGCCTCACGAAGCCCAGACCCCTTAATGACCCTAGAAACCGTGGAGGTCCCAGGGAACTGTGATGTGTGTTCCACCTGTCAACATTAAGACGTTTCAAAACCTATTCATTGAAAGTATAAAGATAGAAACTCATTCCATCTTGTTTTTTATTAACATATAATGTATTCTTTGTTTCAGGGGTACAGGTCTGTGAATCATCAGTCTTACACAATTCACAGCGTTCACCACAGCACATATATAGAATATTTTTCAGAAAAATAACTTTTCCGAAACAAGAACATCTACTGAGGAGAGTGGCATTGTTTTACATCTCTGCACATCTCCGTGATGTCTTAGTTGAGGATTCGGTTCTCCAGTTAGACTAGGGTGGGTTCTGCATTCTCTCCGTGGTCGTGTATTTGTTGGGTTGAAGTAGTCACACAGACATGTTGTGAGAGGGAGGAATGTTTTCTTTTTTTATTTAAATTCAGTTAATTAACAGCATCTTATTAGTTTCAGAAGGAGAGCTCAGTGACTCATCAGTTGCCCGTAACACCCAGTGGTCATGACGTCACGTGCCCCCCTCCGTGCCCGTCCCCCAGTCACCCCGTTGCCCCACGCCCCTCCCTTCCAGCAGCCCTCAGTTTGTTTCCGAGGATTGAGAGTCTCTTGCGATTTGTCTCCCTCTCTGATGAAAGGGAGGAATATTTTCAAACCCTTTTTCTACTCACCGTGGATGTGCTTTTTGACACTGCTCTCAAACACAGCGCACGAAGGGCCCTTAGTGGTTAGTTGGAGGCACAGCTTGCAGGACAGGTGGAGCCCCATGAAGGCCCGCCCCCGGGGTAGGTGCCGTTGCGGGCAGCTGGGTGAACTGAACGTGGATCTGTCTGAGTTTGCAACTCCTTGTGAGATTTAAACTATTTGAAAATAAAAGTCATTTAAAGAGAAAGAATTTTTGCAGTGTGGACTCTGAAGCCACGTCGGTGCACATTGTGTTCTGCTCCATTGAAACGCACTGCTCTGTTCCCCCCGAATGGCTCTGTTACTCAGGTAGGGTTCCGTAGTGCCCCGTGGAAAGCACGCCTCACCGCCAATGTCAGCACCGCTCGACGCAGCACCCAGCGTCACCTGCTGCATGGCCGACAGCCTCCTCGGAAGTCTTCCAGCATTGGAGACCCGCAGTGGCGCTCGAGTTTCCCAGAGCTCTTCAGCTCTGGGAACGTACATAATGATTTGATATTTGTATGCAGAGTGGTCTCCACTGTCAGTCTGGTAACATCCGTCACCACACACTTACAAGTTTTCCTTGTGATAAGAACTTTTAAGACCTACTCTCTGAGATACGCAGTTACGGCCCCAGTGGTCGGTATCGAGGACGTGTGTTGCGCGGAGCCCTGGCTGTTCTATGTGAACAATGGGACTTGGAACGTTGAAAACTAATCAAATTGTATGGTGACTAACATAACACAATAAAAACATAAAAAACCTGATACGTACTAGGAGTAAATAAATAAATACATAGATGCATAAAGCGGCGTCTTAAACCACGGTCACCGTGCTGCACGTTACAGGACTCTCCAGGACTTACTCTGTAACTGCAAGCTTATATCTTTTCACCCCCATCACCCATTTCACGTGCCCTCCACCCTTGCCTCGGCAGCCAGCAACCTGTGTTCTGTGACGAGGACCTTGGGTTTTTTGTTTGTTTCAACTCCACATATAAGTGAGGTCATCCAGTGTTGGTTTCTCTGACTTATTTCACTTGGCATCATGGCCTCAGGACCCATCTATGTTGTCACAAATGGCAAGATTTTCTTCTGTTTTGTGCCCCAGTAATGTGTGTGTGTGTGTGTGTGTGTGTGTGTGTGTGTCCACATCATTTTTTCTTTATCCATTCATCCATCAGTGGGCACTTAAGTTTGTCTTCATATCTTGGCTATTGTAAATAATGCTGCTGTGAATGCAGGGGTGCAGATACCTTCTGGAGTTAATGTACTTGTTTCCCTCAGATAAATAGTATATAGTAGTTCTGTTTCTGACTTTTTGAGGAAGCTCCACATCATTTCCATGGTGGCCACACCAATTGATGTTCCCACCGGTAGTGCACAAGGTCCCTTTCTCTACATCCTCATCAACACCATTGTTATTTCTTGTTGCTTGGATGGGAGAGTGTTTCTTAATGTAGAGATATTTAATATTTACAAAAATTTAAAATTTTTATCACTTTCTAAAATTTTTTTTCTAGCTATAGGACATCTTCAAGTTAATAATCCATTCTGAAAATCCACTGTTTCATGCTAAAACACTAACTGGAGATCTATTTTCCATTATTTTAAATATAAAACCATGAGACTGAAATTCATAACTGAGCACCCAACCAGTTCCCTAAAATGTAGCTAAACATAGCAAAATGTCTACGTGTAAGGACTGTGCTATCATATTAGGGAGCAAAATGCTTAAAACTGGTCCCTGGCCACCAACTGGCTAATATGGTTTTTAACTGGTCTTTTTTCCTAGCTTTCTAAAATACAAACTTCAATCATTTTAATTCATTTTTCCTCTCCAATATAAGCATTTAAAGCTATAAATTTCACTCCTTAGTTTTCACTATATTTATAAACTTTCATATCTGCATTTTTGTTACTCAGTTTGAAATATTTCCTCCTTCACTTCAACCTAGAGTTGGCTCATCTTGATGTACAGTCTATGTGCAATAGGAAAAAAAAAAGATTCAGCAATTATTTGATGCAATGTCCTATAACTATTAGGTCAAAAGGGGCTTCCGGAAGGCTCAGTTGTTAAGTGTCTACTTTCAGCTTGGGTCATGATCCTGGGGTCCTGGGATTGAGCCCTGCTTCAGGTTCCCTGCTCAGCGGGAAGCCTGCTTCTCCCTCTCTCACCCCCCCTGCTTGTGTCCCCTCTCTAGCTGTGTTTCTGTCAAATAAATAATAAATAGAATCTTTAAAAAAGAAAAACTATTAGGTAAAAGTAAAAGCTATCTTGTCAACCAGACCTTCTACATCCTTACTGATAGTTTTTCTACTTACTCTTTCAATTATCAAGAAGATAGCTTAAATATCCAACTGTAATTGTGGATTTATGTGTTTCTCTCTTAAATCTGTTAGTTTTTGATTCATGTATTTTGCATTTCTATACACTAATAATGAAGTAGCAAAAACTAAATTAAGAAAGCCATTCCATTTCCAATTGCACCATAAGAGAATAAAATACTGCAAGTAAATTTAACCAGGACGTGAAAAGCCTCTAAGAACTGTAAGATATTAATAAAGACAACACAAACAAATGGAAAGATATCCTATGCTCATGGATCAAACTAATATTGTTAAAAATGTCCTTATTACCTGCCCCAGTTCTACAGATTTAGTGCAATTCCTAACATAATTGTATTTCTCACAGAACCAGAACAAATATTCCTCAAAATTTGTATAGGACCACAAAAGACCTTGAATAACCAAAGCAATTTTTTTGTCTGTTAAAGAACAGCTTTATTAATACAAAACATGCAATCTATCAAGTGCTAAGAAATTTAAATATCTAAGTCATAGCAAACAGGTGGCAAAATGCAACATCAAGCGTTGACTGCAACAGATTAGACTCCCATGGTGGAGAGGGCATCTTCAGCGGTGAGGGGGCCCAGGTTTAACGACTTTTCAAGTTCCCTCTCATCATCGAGGGTTATCACAGTTACTTCATCCAAGGGGAGGTGTGCAATCTGGTGCTCCTCAGGCAGGTCAAAACTCAAAATCTAAAGGATTGAAGAGAAAAAATTTTTTGATTTCTGGATAGGTGTCATCCAAGGCAAGAACAGAGCTTTTTGCTTTGACAGGTTTCTCAGTCACCTTTTTAGCAGAGTAGGTTGGCTTCTTTTGTTTGGCAGGTCCATTAGTCTTTACTGAATTTTCTGTGGCTCTGTTAACACTTCCCAAAGCCTTTCTGGCAACTCTAGGTAAGGCTGCTTGAGCATCAAACATTTTGCCTACACATGGTGTTGAAACCTGAGGTCTCCCATCTAAAGCTTTCACTGGAGGCCTAGACCCCAGCTTCAGCCCATCCTTCGGAGCCACACGGGGGCCTGGTGCTCCATTTTCCTTATCAACAAAGATCAGGGTACCCATTTTGGACTAGGTCGGGATCAACAGCCAAACTCATCCAAGACTCGGCTTAACCAAAGAAATTTTAAGAAAGAACAAAGCTGGAGGTATCTCAATCCCAGATTTCCAGATATATTGTGAAGCTATAATAATCAAAAGAGTATGGTACTGGCACAGAAATAGACATATAGACCAATAGAATGAGGTAGAAAAGCCAAAAGTAATCTCAAGTTTATATGGCCAATTAATCTATCACAAAGGAGGCAAGAATATACAATGGTGAAAAGACATCTGTTGTCTCTTTATTAGATGGTGTTGAGAAAACCAGTGACATACAGAAGAATGAAGCAGGACCACTTCCTTACACCATACACAAAAATAAATCCAAAATGGATTAAAAACCTAAATGTGAGACCTAAAACCATAAAACTCCCAGAGGAGAACATAGGCAGTAATTTCTTTATCAGCTGTAGCAGCATTTCTCTGGATATGTCTTCTAAGGCAATAATAATAATAATAATAATAATAATAATAATATTTTAAAACTATGGAGACTACATCAAACTAAAAAGCTTTTGCACAGTGAAGGAAACCATCAGCAAACAAGAAGGCAAGCTACTGAATGGGAGAAGATATTTGCAAATGATATATCTGCTAAGGGATTAATATCCAAAATATATAAAGAACAGCTACACCTCAATACCAAAAAAGATTCTATTTTATTATTTTTTTAAAGATTTGTTTATTTGAGGGCACCTGAGTGGCTCAGTTGGTTAAGCCACTGCCTTAGGCGCGGGTCATGATCCCAGAGTCTGGGGATTGAGTCCCACATAGGGCTCCCAGCTCTGCGGGGAGTCTGCTTCTCCCTCTGACCTCTCTCTCTCTCTCTCTCTCTCTCTCTCTCTCTCTCTCTCTCTCTCAAATAAATAAATTTTTAAATAAAAAAAGATTTGTTTATTTGAGAGAGAGTGTGCAGGGCAGGGGGGGAGGACAGAGTTCAGATCCTGACACAGGGCTCAATCTCATAACCCTGAGATCACAACCAGAGCCATAACCAAGAGTCAGACACCTAACCCACTGTGTCACACAAGTGCTCCCAAAAAAAGATTTTAAGATGAGCAGATGTTTTCACAAAACAGAAATACAGAAAATCAAAAGGCACATGAGAAAATGCTCAACATTGCTATTCACAGGGAAATGCAAATCAAAACCACAATAAGATGTCCCCTCACAGCAGTCAAAAATGATTAAAGTAAGAAAGACAGGTGATAGCAAGTGTTGGTGAGGATGTAGAGAAAAGAGAACTCTCATGTACTGATGCAACCACTACAGAAAATATGAAGTTCCCTCAAAAAATTAAAAACAAATACCATATGATCCAGTAATTCCATTCCTGGGAATTTACCCAAAGAAACAAGAAACTAATCCAAAAAGTTATATGCACCCCTATGTTTGTTGCAGCATTATTTGCAAAGGCTAAGATATGGAAGCAACCTAATGTCCATTGACAGATGAATGGATAATGAAGATGTGGTATAAATACACATTAGAATATTACTCAGCCATAAAAAAAAGAAATTCTGTTACTTAGGACCTAGAGGGTACTAAGTGAAATGTGTGAGCAAAGAAAGAAAAATACCATATGACTTCACTTACATGTGGAACCTAAAAAACAAAACAATAACAAAAACAGAAACAGACTCATAAATACATAGAACAAACTGGTTGCCAGGGTGGGGTATGTAGGGACAGGCCAAATAGGTAAAGCCCAAAACTTAGGTCCTGCTCTTTTTCTACTCTAACAGTCTCTGCATTTTAATTGGAATATTTAGTCCCATTTACATTTAATGTGATTATTTGTAGTGTTGGATTTGGAACTGTGACTGTTTCACTTTTTGTCACTGTTGTCATTCATTTCTTTCTTGCCTTCTTTAGATTAATACTTTTTAGCATTATGTTTTATTTTCATCACTGTCTTATAAAAAAATGACTGACATTTTTAGAATAATTTTGATATACAGAAAAGTTCATTGGGAAGTGCAGGGAGTTCTCATATTCCAGCTGCCCCACACATAGTGTTTTTATTAACATCTTGCATTAGTGATGTACACTTGTTACAGTTGGTGAGCCAATGTTGATACATTATTATTAACCAAAGCCTATAGTTTACATTAAGGTTCGCTCTCTGTCTTGAATATTTTATTAGTTCTGAGAAATGTGTAATGACATGTATCCACCACTGCATTATTATATAGAATAATTTTACTGTCTTAAGAAAATCCCATGTGCTCCACGGATTCATCCCTCCCTCCCCTGAACCCTTGGAAACCACAGATCTTTTTACTGTCTCCATCATTTTTTTCTTTTCCAGAATGTCATACCGTTGGAATCATACATATATATGTAGCCTTTTTTTTTTTTTTTGAGATTTCATTTACCTATTCGGGAGAGAGAGCATGAACAGAGGGGAGGGGCAGAGAGAGAGAGGGAGAAGAAAGGTCCCTGCTGGGAGCCCAATGCAGGACTCGATTCCAGGCCCCTGAGATCATGGCCTGAGCTGAGAGCAGACACTTAATGAACTGAGCCACCCAGGCACCCTATGTGTAGCCTTTTCAGATAGACTGGCTTCTTTCACTTAGAAATATGCATTTAGTTTCTCCATATCTTCTCATGGGTTAGCTCATTTGGGGGCTTTTGTTTTGTTCTTGTTTTTAACAAAGATGATCCATGTACCAGGAGGATAAGATGACTGCCCATCCCTTTGCCTGGCACTGTCTTAGTTTGTCTCTCTCTTTCTTTCTTTCTTTCTTCCTTCCTTCCTTCCTTCCTTCCTTCCTTCCTTCCTTCCTTCCTTCCTTTCTTTCTTTCTTTCTTTCTTTCTTTCTTTCTTTCTTTCTTTCTTTCTTTCTTTCTTTCGAGACAGGGATGGGGGAGAGGCAGAGGGAGAGCGAGAATCTCAAGCAGATGCCATGCCCAGGGCAGAGCCCATTGGAGACCTCCATCTCACCACCCTGAGATCATGACATGAGCTGAAATCAAGAGTCGGGTGCTTAACTGACTGAGCCACCCAGATGCCCCTAGCACATTTCCTTCTAGTACTGATTAATATTCCATTATCTGGAAGTACCACAGTTTATTTTTCCATTAACCTATTGAGAGAGCCCTTGGTTGCTTTCAAGTTTTGACAATTATGAATAAAGCTGCTCTAAGCATGTGTGACCAGTCGGGATCACTTAACAAGAATTCTGCCCCACGTCCTGCCCATGAAGATCTTGGGACATGCTGTGTGGCTACATGCGGGGACCTGAGAAGAGCAAGACGAGATCCCTAATATTGACTTGTAGAGCCCCACAGAGCCCATGTCAGCAGGGGATGGGGACTTCAAACACAGAGAGAGAACGCTTTCATTTTGTTGAAAGTTGGGGATGACTTTGTCACAATTTCATGGAAAATATCAGTCAGTTGTTAATTTCAAGGAAAATAAGAAAGATGCGGTCATCATGGAACACTGTATATTTGTCCTGTGGACAATGTCTATGATCTTAATAAAGTAGAATACTAATTTGACAAAAAAACAAAAAAGAAGCCAAAATTCTACTCGTGGTGTGGGGAGAAAAGTTTGTGTGTCAAGTGGGGGTGTAGGTTCAATAGTAATAAATCAGTAATCATGCCCAGAATTAAAACAATTATAATTTGAGTGTAAATCATTCTTTTCTATAAATACAGAGCATATTACCAAAGAGAGTGGTTGCTCATGGGGGTGGAAATATGGTATAGAATGGTGAAAACATAGTACAACTGACCGAAACTAGATGCATTATTAACTTGATCTAAAATTGAAATACATATGAGAGTAATTGGCCACAATAACAGATTAATCTGGGGGAAAAATGACCATGACGATGAGACAAAAACAGTGATGGAACTCGGGACCCTGTTACACAAAAACAACAACAACAAAAACTTCTTAGCAAACTACGAATAGAAGAAAACACCCTTAATGTGTTAAAAGGTATCTATCAAGATCCCAGGAAGCCCCATACTTAGTGACTTCAGGCCTGTCAACTCCACCTGGACTCAGGATTGTGTGGGAGATCTTAGGAGGAACACCTGGGCCAGAGAACACGCAGAGGGCTTGGAGAGCAAGAAGCAAAACCATCAATAGTCACGGATGATGTTGGAAATAGACGAGTTATTAGAACTGAGCATAAATGTTCCCGACGTTGCTGGGGACAAGGTCCAGCGGCCACGTCAGCAACTGTTTTTAAAATCAACAAGTAGAAAATGTAGTTTTCAAACAACCAGCATGACAATAACCACAAAACTTGAAATGCATCTCAGGGAAGATCAGAAAAAAGTCATGCAAGGTATTTAACAGAGAAAAATATTAAACATTATTGACAGACATGAGGGAGACCCAAAGAAGTGAAGGGAAAGACCCAGTCAAAGAGGCGTGGACAGGCTCCCAGTCGTCAGGTGGTATTCTGCCCAGATCCACAGGCAGACCACACACAGTTTGAGCCCGTGTCCTGGCAAGACCCTATAGGCCACGCGACAGTCTCCTCTGCGGAAAGGTCCCCATAACTCAGAAGACCCTGAGCACACAAGTGCAGACCCCGTCCTAGCATGGCAGAAACGCAAGTGACAACAGTGAGATACAATTTCCCAAAGAACGAAAAGACAAAGCGAGGTAGGCAGGAGGGCGGGGTCGGGGCGCCTCCTGCTGGGGACCCGTGACTAGGGACCGTCTCCACCTGGCACCGAGCAGGAGGGGGGGTCGGGCACCTCCTGCTGGGGACCCGTGACTAGGGACCGTCTCCACCTGGCACCGGGCAGGAGGGGGGGTCGGGCACTTCCTGCTGGGGACCCGTGACTAGGGACCGTCTCCACCTGGTACCAGGCAGGAG